>VDFB02047373.1:0-10053 GCA_007258455.2 Sequoia sempervirens | reverse complement strand
TGCGATGCCAAGGCAAAAAGAGAAAACAGGGGGTCCCCATTTGCAATGGGGCAATGTGTGAAAAGGTCACAACACTACACTTGGTCTAATAGAAGACCTGGCGATGCCCTCATTCAAGTTATGCTAGACCGTGCTCTCCTCTCCCCAGACTGGTTCTTGTCCTACTCTTGTTCCCTTTCTGCGCTCACCAAGTTGGATTTTGATCACTTTCCAATTTCTCTTTCAGTAGATTTTCTCGGGAGGAGGAAATCGTTTCCTTTTAGATTTGAAAAGATGTGGGTGAATCATTCAGATTTAAGAGATATAGTTTTTTCTTGGTGGAACATTAGAGTGGCGAAGAAACTTGCTTCAGTGAAGTTTAATGTCTAGAATTGGAACAAGTCTTCCTTTGGTCACATTTTTCAGGAAAAAGATTTTGATCAAGGAAGAGCTCAATTCTTTGCAGTAGATGATTCATAATTCTGGCTATGACCCTGTTGTGTTCCAACAAGAGAGTATTCTCCTTTCTAGGTTGCATAATATTGTTGCTTGAGAGGAAGAATTTTGGAAACGAAGATTGTGGGCCATTTGGCTTAGGAGTGGGGACAAAAATACGAGATTTTTCCGTCTTTCGACTTTGAAGCATCAGGCTTCAAATCAGACCAGTCAAATCCATCATGATGGTCAGTTGCTGGATAAGGAAGATGAGATAAGGTATGTTGCTTGTTCTTTTTTTTTCTGACCTGCTTTTTGTTGATCAAGCTTTGGATCCTGGTTGTCAAACCTTCCTAAATGTTATTCCCAATATTATTTTGGAAGATCTTAACAAAAAGCTTGTTTGCATTCCTTCTGAGGAGGAAGTTAAAAGGGATGTCTTTTCTTTTGAAGGTAACAAGGCCCTTGGACCTGATGGTTTCCCAATGTTTTTCTTTCAAACTTTTTGGGATATTGTTTCAAAAGATGTTATTGATGCTACTAAGGAGTTTTTTGATAGTAGGAACTTGTTGAAGGAACTAAATTCCACTTTTATTGTCCTTATTCCTAAGAAACCGAGCACTTCTTTTAATGATTTCCATTCGATTAGCCTGTGTAATTCTATTTATAAAAGTTTTTCAAAAGTGTTGTCTTTGAGGTTGCAGGAGGCTCTTCCTCAGATTATTTCTCCTTAGTAGAATGGCTTTGTTCCTGGGAGGTAGATCCTTGACTATTATTACTGTTCATGAGAATATTCTCTCTTTGACAGTTAACAAGAAAGGCTGGGTTTCTTCTTATGTTGGATCTTGTGAAGGCTTATGATCATGTGAATTTGCAGTTCTTGCTTAAAATTTTAAAAGCTTTTGGTTTTGCGGATAAATTGTTGCAGCTTGTTGGGCAGCTAATTTCAATCCCTAATTTTTTTGTGCTGGTTAATGGTTCGTCTTCTGCTTTTTTCAGTTGTTCGAGAGGTTTGAGGCAAGGTGATCCTATAACACTTTTCCTCTTTATTATTATGGTGGAAACTCTTGGTAGATTTATTCAAAAATATGTTAATGGAGGTTCTCTCAGGGGTCCTTTTCCTTCCCCTTCCAATCAGATTTGTTCTCATCAGCAATTTGTGGATGACACTATCATCCTTGGCGAGGCTTCGGTTGCGGAGGCTAGATCTATTCGATTGATTTTGCAAAAGTATGGATTAGCGTCTACGCAAAAAGTTAGTTTTTCTAAAAGCACTGTTTTCTTTCTTAACACCCCGAAGAGGCAAAAAAAAAAAAGCTCGGATTTTGCAATGTGAGATCGAGGATTTTCCCTCTATTTATCTAGGTCTGCCTCTTTGCACTATTGCTGTTCTTGAATCTTTTTGGAGGGATCTGATTGATAAGTTTAACTCAAAGCTTGCTGGCTAGAAGGGTGCTTTGCTTAGTCAGGCTGGCAAGGTTCAATTGATCAAATCTACTTTGTAGAATCTTTTGGCTTATGTGACGAGTCTCTTTCAAGTGCCTAGGAAATTCATGGACAAGATAGAGAGTATTCAGAAATGCTTCTTATGGTCTGGGGTTGAGGTAGAAATGAGATTACATTTAGTCTCTTGGGATGAAGTTTGTAGATCCAAAAAGAATGGTGGTTTGGGAATTAGGAAAATTAAGGAATTTAACTTAGCCCTCCTTGTGAAGCAATTATGGCACCTTCTTCTTGGTGGTAAGGAATGGTCCTCGATCCTTGCTAGTAAGTATTTGTGTGGAATTGACAGGTTCAGAGTCCTTTTGGCGGAAGGTTTTTCTCCCCCTTCGAGTTCTGCTTTGTGGAATTTCATGATAAAGAGCATAACAATTGTGTCTTCTTGTCTTAGATGTTCTCCTTTTGGGACCTTTGTGTTCGTTCCTTTGGAATCTTTGTGGCTGATTATATTGTTGAGGGCAATTGGAAAAGGATCCATGAGGTGCATCGGGAGTTGGAATCTCTCTTCAACTTCTTATCCCTAATTCATATTTGTTAGACCTTTTTCATTAATATTGCCCCATTGCAAATGGGGACCCCCTCAATTTTGGCTTTGCTTTTCTGGGCCGCTTTTGTTGTTGTCTCTTCTCGTCAGTCTGCCTTTCCTCGATGTGCCCATCTTTGATTTGAATCCTTTTGGCCAAGTCTGAAAATTAGGGTTTCCATCTTTCCAGCCAACTTGAAGTCAAATGAAGTGAATAACTTGAAATTTGAGACTAACATTGTTGTTAGAATGCTTCCAGCAAGTTCTCAGCTAAATTTCATCAGATTCTGACTACTTACTATTTTTAAAAAGTGTGCAATTACAGGCAATTTTTCAGCATTTCTGAAGTTTTAACAATCACAGTGCATTCAGGACACACCGAGCTGCTCATGTGCAAAATTTGAGCTGAAACAGACGACTTGCTATTTTTAGCAGTCCAGCTTACAGAGCAAATTTCAGGGTTTATATGTTATATTTTCTGATGCATGTCCGGAGATTCTTTGTGGGTTTTTCAAAACCTTCGCAGTGATATGACAATATGCAAAGCAGATAACGACTAAGTATCCAGCCTTCTGGAGGTCATATTAGGGTTTGCATGTCGTGGTTTTCTTTGCATGTCAGCATATTCTTTATGGGTTTTTCGAGAGCTTCGCAGTGATGTGACATGCAAACGGAGATAATCACTCCTTCAACAATTTACTATTTTTAGCATATGATCCCGGCCGCTTCAAAGACTTCGTAATCAATAACTGATCGCAATGCAAATGTAAACGAGGACAAACAGAGGTCATTTGATACGCATGCAAGACCAATTAGGGTTTTCAGCTTCGGGACCCAAAAAGAGGCGTATAAAGTCAGAATTTTCGAAAACTGATGTATACCACCGCGATCAACATCTCTCAAGCTATCTGCTGATAAAATTTGAAGGCAAACGGAGCACTTACTATTTATAGTAAGTAATTTCAGAAACAGGCTAAAAATAGAAAGTCAGCAGCAGGCGCCGACGTCAACGGGCAGGTCACGTGGCGAGGAGTGCGTCATTCGAATTTCAAGTCAAACGGAGTTGTGGAAGTCTCAAAAGCAAGCAGTTACTATAAATAGTAAGCCACCTCTAGAAACATGCTATAAATAGCAGGTCAACGCAAGGCATCAGTAGGTACAGGTCAAGCAAGTGATGAAGACCCTATGGCACGAATTTCAGATCAAACGGAGTTGCAGAGGATGGAAAATCGGACACTTACTATTTTTAGCAGGTTGGTACAGAGAAATTAGGGTTTCCTAAATTCAAGGGCAGAGCACAAAAGTTAGGCAGAAGTGGCGTTCAGTCACAACCAACACCCTTCAAGCAATCGGCACGCAAAATTTGAAGGCATTCTGAGCAGTTGCTATTTTTAGTAAGTTGCTAAAATAGCAAGTACAGACAGATATCAGGTATCAGTAGCATAAACACATCCCGAGGTCCAAAACAAAGCAAAATCCAGCCTTTTTGGAGCTTGAAATTAGCTTGAAGTGCAAAATTGACAAACTTTCTAAAAATAGCAAATTAGGGTTAGTATGATCGAGTCACCCTAAATCAAGCAAAGAACATAAAATTCACTGAAATTGATAAATTTTCAAGTCCGGCCAATGAAGAACGCCTTTAAAAGCTGAAGGTTGGTGGAAATTCTCTAAGCACTGTGAAATTTGAAGCTCAGGACTCCATATGCGCCCAACTAGATGAGAGGCTTGAAAAATTTCTAAGTCATGAAAATTTGATGCTCCATGGGTAAAATGCACCCTTGACTTGGAGGAGGCCATGAAGAGATCTTTCGAAGTACAAAAACTTGAAGTAGAGGGTCTTATTTGCGCCCAGGGTAAAGGAGAGATCTCGAAATTTGTCTAAGTATTTGAAAAATGAAAGTAGACCATGATAAATGCGCTCTTCAAGGTGAAGACTTGAAATTTTTTTTTCTAACTCTGTGAAATTTGAAGGAGACCCTCCAATATGCGCCCAAAGTGAAAGGTGATGCTTGAAAATTTTCTAAGTACTTGAAACTTGAAGCACAAGGGGTTATTAGCGCCCAAGGTAAAGAAGAGTTGATAAATTTCACTAAGTGTTGAAACTTGGAGTAGAAGGGGTGAAATGCGCCCAACTTTGGAGGAGACTTCAAAATGTTCTAAGTTTCGAAAATTGGAAGTAAGGACTCCAAAATGCGCCTAGCCTTGAAGAGAGGACCTTGAAAGTTTCTGAATGTTTCAAATTTGAAGCATGACCTCTGGTGTGCGCCTGGACTTGCCTGTAGAGGTGATTGAAAATGCTAAGTGTTGGAAACTAGAAGTAGCACCTTCTATATGCGCCCTGGAAAGAGATGATGATGAATAAAATGTTAAGTGTTCAAAATTGAAAGTGCAACCTCCTAAATGCGCCCAAGGTAATGTGCAGTAGTTGAGAAATTTTCTAAGTGTTGTAAAATGGAAGTGCAAGGTATGAAATGCGCCCAGCTTGTGAGGGTGCAAGAAAGATTTTATAAGTCACAAAAAATGGAAGGTGACCCTCCAATATGCGCCCATGCTTATGATGGTGAGCTGAAAAACACCCAAGACATGTAAATTGGAAGCTTGACCAAGCAAATGCGCCCAGCAAGGAGATGACTTAGAAAATTTCCTAAGTGTGAAAAATTTGAAGTAGAGAGGTTCAAATGCGCCCTTCAAAAGGATCAGTTCAAAATTTCTCTAAGGCAAGATTAAAATTAGAAGCAAGCACCTCCAAATGCGCCCTTGGGAAAGGATGAAAACAAGTTGGTGAATTTGATCAAGTGATGGAAAATGAGACTTCAAGGGGCTAAATACGCCTAAGTCATGGGGGTGGAGGTGAATTTTCCTAGGTAAGTGAAAATTGAAGTCTGCCATGTTGAATGTGCCTAGCTTAAAGAGGGTATTATCAAAGTTGGAGAATTATCTAAGGCAATATGCGCCCTACCTTGAAGAGAAATTCTTGAAGAATTTTCTAAGTAACAAGATGGAAGCACTACCCATGAATGGCGCTCAAGGTGAGTAGGGAATCTAGGCGTAGGAGTTTGAAGTTAAATGCCTTGAACATTTTAACCTTGGAAATATTTCTAAGTGTGGGAAATTTAAAGTGGACTCCTCTATGGGCGCCTAGAAGTTATGTGAGGAATATTTCAAGGCGTTGGAAAATTTTGAAATTTAGAATACCTCCTATCAAATGCGCCTAGGCTTGAGTAATGAAGTGGTAAAATTTATTTTCCTAAGTATTGATATTTAAATATCACCTTAGGAAAAATATGCCTAGCTTGGAGGAGTAATGAAATTCTCTCAAGAATGAATAAAATTGGCTGTGGATATGACAGAATGTACCGGCTTCATGAGATGGAAGAAAATTTTCAAGTCAGAGCAACAGGATACTCACAGGGATGAAGAAATGGATTAAATTTGTCGAAAATTATTTTTCTAAGGTTCAAAATTCAAAAAATTGAATGAACCCGTTCGTTGTATACCCATGAATTTGATGCATTCTGAGGAAAATTTTCTTCTGGGTATTGAAGATTATCGATGAGGAATGGATTTCAAGGTCTTCCACAGCTTGCTAGGAATTCCGAGGTGAAGATTTTTGATGGGCACCAGGTTGGTGAATTTCCTAGGGAAAATTTGAGAAATTTTCTAAGGCAGGGAATAAATGATGTTTTTGAAGATAAAATGCCTCGGCGGATGAATTTTAAGTCGATTGCCTAGGTGAATTTGATTGAATTCTTCGTGGGACTAATCTTCTAGAGTCAGAGATGAACGAAATTGAGTATCAGAGCTACAGCTGGTAAAGTGAATTCCTTGAAGACGATGCAGTTGAGGCTAACATTCTCGAAAGATGATTTTAAAAGTGCATCTCTTAAATACGCCCCTGAGGGAGTTGAAATTTTGTCTAAGGCATTGAAATTTGATGCACAGGTGTTAGATGCCCCAGCCTACAGATCATGAAGAAAGTAAAGTTGGCTAGAGGAAATGGATGAACCCTTGGAAGTTAAAGGTGAGTAAAGTGAATTTATATTATTAAGTGTTTTGATGCTCTTCTTTTATCTGTTTTGTAGGATGAACGTCGAGGCTGGAGCACGAGGACTTGAAGCGATGAGGAAAGTACTCCAAGACTACATTTCAACCTCGAAGGAAGAAAAATTGCAAGAAATGGCTAAGTGTTGGAATAACTTAGTATGTGCCTGGCTCAAGTGACAGAGAAGAAATGTTTTCGAAACTCAAGATGGAAAAGAATGGAAGCTCGAGCAAAGTTGAAGAACAACGTCAAGAAGAAAGTCAAGAACAGTGTGAACGCGTTTCAAGGCTGGAATCTTCTAGAAGGATGATGGACATTAATGGCTCATTTATTACCCCACTCCTCTTGGTGGCGGTTTTTAGGGCGAATCTTGTTTAGGGCTGAGGTGGCAATAACTGGCCATCCAAACATTGTAATCTGAGTCAGTCCGCTGATCTCTTGGCCAACTATAAAAGGGGGAGTCCCCCTTCATTTGTACATTCATGAGATAGTAGAATTAGAGTAGAAGTTAGAATAGAGAGACAAATTAGAAGTAGCTTAGTATAGATTGATAGAGTAGTTGAAGAAGAAGGAAAGTTTTTCCTTAAAACTTTGTAAGAAATTATTGTGAACACTCTCCCAATAAAAGAATTTTCATTGATGATGAATTTTGTCTTTTGTTGTGAGTAGCTAGCAAGGTTTCTTCGTCCTTCTGATTCGAGTAGTGACTTAAAGTAGAATAAGTTTCATTTCATGCAAGCAGTAGATAGTAATTGTTGAATGTGGTCTTCAATTTGAGAAAACTTCGTCTATCCATACCACTAGTGTGTTCGCTGATGGTGAATGCGCCTTGTGTGGTCAACTGGAATATCGTGTACTTAACTTCAATCATGATTTGTATGTTTATATGCGTCGTTGTGCTGGTATTTTTATGCTAAGTTGTGATTTGAACACCTTGAGCTACTCCTCTGAAGATTGCACTGGTTGAAGGTTGTCTGAAGCGAGGCAAAGCGAGGGAAAGCAGTTGAAGCTTGTGAAGATTGATAGCCATGTCCCGCGCCTTAGAATGATTTAGAATCTCTAAATACACCCAGCCCATTTAAAATTCGGTGCTACGGTTGGGAATAGGAAATCATTATGCTTCATTGATAAATCTCGTGAGATTGTGAAAACCCTTCCTCTGCTGTTGAACAATTCCGTAGAGATCCCCAACAGAAATACCCGACCAAATCACATGCGAACCAAGCCAGGCCTATTAGATGCTGAAAGAACCTTGGGGATGAAGCATGAACTTTCTTACCCAATCTTAGCATCTTTGGATACTTTTGATCAGAGAGAATAGGGTAGCCGTTGGCGACTTTATTCTGCGTTGGTGCGGTCACGAAAAACACATCAACACTTACTTCATGAAGATTTCTGAATTGAGAGATCAGCTCTCTACTATTGGTCATATTGTTGATGACAAGGATTTGACCATGTTGGCACTTAATGGTCTTCCTTCATCTTGGGAATCTTACATTCAAGGAATCAGTGCAAGATCGAAACTTCCCAAGTTTGATCGATTGAGGGCGGATTGCATTCAAGAAGAGTCTAGGTTGGCTGCGAGAGGTATTGGTCAAAGCTCCACTAATGAAGACATTCATGTTCTTGCCACTCAATCCTCGAAGAAGAAAGGGAAAGATGGGAAGAAAGGATATTTCAAGAGGAATAGAGATAAAGGAGCTGATGGTGCTCCCACATTCAAGAAGAAAAGGGACCTCTCCCGAGTCCAATGTTTTAGATGTGACAAGTATGGTCGCTATGCAAAGGACTGTCCAACCAGGCCTAAGCAACAAGCTATCATTGCTGATGTTGATGAGATCTCTCTGCAGAAGGATTCAAGTGAATTTCTATTCTATTCGGCCTTGTCAAGCAATGTACCTACCGACACCAACACTTGGTTGATTGATAGTGGTGCTTCTCGCCACATCACCAGATTTAGGGAGCATCTAACTGACTTGGTGGAGAGAGATTCTAGTGAACAAGTCATTATTGGAGATGATGCTAGTTACTCTGTGAAAGGAGTTGGGACCTCCTCTCTTCACTTGGATTCCGACATTTCTTTGTAGTTGAGTGATGTGCTATTTGTTCTAGGTATCAAGCGAAACCTTGTTTCCATTTCAGCCTTGGAAGACAAGGGGTACCAAATTGCATTTTCAGAAGGAAAAGTTCTTGTATGGACGAAGAACTCTAATATCAAGACTGCTCAGGTGATTGGAGTTAGACATGAGAGCCTTTATAGACTATGCACTCGTCCACTTCAGGCTCTATTGCATGATTCTTCAAGTTCGTGTCAACTTTGGCATCGAAGATTGGCTCACCTTCACTTTCGAGCACTACCTATCATGGAGAGAATGGTCATGGGTCTTCCGAAATTCAACCAGGAGCATGAAGGTACTTGCAAAGCTTGTGCTTTGGGTAAGAATAAAAAAGGTCCATTTCATAGTAGTGAAAGTAGATCCAAATGTATTCTAGATATTATTCATTTTGATTTATGTGTTCCAATGTCTGTTGCTTGTTCGAGTGGTTTCTTGTATTACACTATTTTTATTGATGACTACTCTAGAAAGACTTGGATTTATTTCTTGAAATCTAAAGAATCTGAGGAGGTATTAGAAAGGTTCAAAGAATTCAAAGCTCAGGTGGAGAATTTGTCCAGGAAGAGGATCAAAGTTTTGAGATCCAATAACAGAGGAGAGTACACTTTCGACAACTTCCGTAACTTTTGCATTGAAGCTGGGATTAAGAGGGAGTTTAGTGTTCCTTATAATCCTCAACAGAACGGTGTTGTTGAAAGGAAGAACAAATCTATTGTGGAAGCAGCCAAAGCTATGATTCATGACCAAGATCTGCAAACCTTCCTTTGGGCGAAAGCATCTAGGACAGCAGTCTATGTTCAAAATAGAAGTCCTCATCGAATTCTGGAGAACATGACTCCCGAAGTAGCATTCACAGGGGTGAAGCCGAAAGTAAGTCATTTAAGGATTTTTGGTTGTCCTGTATATGTTCATGTGCCCAAGGACAAAAGGACAAAGTTGGAACCTTCTGGCAAGAAGGGAATATTTGAAGGTTATAGTGAGACATCAAAAGCCTACAGAATCTACATTCCAGGTCAGAAGTTGATTGAGATCAGTAGAGATGTCACAGTTGAAGAGGATGTTGCATTCAGAAGATCCAAGGGCACTCACATGGAGATAGATAATGAAGAGTCTCCTTAGGATACGGAAGTTGACCATGCTCCTAAGATCAGAGGGAGGCTCCAGAACCTAAAGAAGATGATGATCCAGTCGAGCCCTTGGAACCTATTGATGGGCCTACAAATATTGTGATTGGAAGAAAAAGACCTCTTTGGGCCAGGCAAACAATGCAGGAGGTAGAAAGGTTTGCAGCCCCAAGAGGAACATTAGAAGAAAGCAAGAGACCTCATAAATTTTCTATCTATGTTGCATTGATGAGTCAAATCATTGAATCCGAGCCTTCCAGTGTTGAGGGAAGCTACTAGTCCAACGAGGTTTGGAGAGATGCTATGCGAGAAGAGTATCAATCCATTCTCAGA
>VDFB02047369.1:0-15437 GCA_007258455.2 Sequoia sempervirens | reverse complement strand
ACAACATATTCTACTTCTACAATAGAAAGGGTGAAAAAATATTGCTTCTTACTCATCCAAGAGACTAGCTTGTTGCCAAAAAAAAAAACTCCTCCACTAGTACTCTTTTTGTCATCCACACTTCTTTCGCAAACTGAATCTGTGTATGTTGTAAAATTGAATTTTTTGCTTTTTGGATACCATAACCCATAGTCAATAGTACTTTTTATGTATTTAAAGATTCTCTTGACTGCATCGACATGTGATTCATTAGGTTTTGCTTCAAACCTAGCTACCATACAAACTTCTTTCATTATATTAGGCCTAGATGTAGTTAAGTACAGTAGACTCCCAATCATAGATCTGTATGTAGCATAATTTACATTTGGTGACTCATCAAATTTGCTCAATTTATAGCCTGTGATCATGGGTGTACTAACCAGTTTACAGTCCTCCATGCCAAAATTCTTAAGCATTTCTTTTACATACTTGGTTTGAGATATAAATAAGCATTTATCAACTTGTATAATTTGCAAACCAAGAAAGAAATGTAGTTCTCCAATCATGGAAATTTCAAACTCATCTTGCATGGTTGTAGCAAATATTTTGCATATACTACAAAAATGATCATATGCATACCTTCAGATTTGAGATACAGATTGCTATCAACATAACCCTTCTTGAATCCTTGTTGTTGTAGATACTGATCCAATCTTGAGTATCAAGCCCTTGGGGCTTTCTTTAAACCATACATTGCCTTTTTCAATCTACAAACATAATTACTATTCTCTGACAACTAAAAAACTTCTGGCTTCTCAATATATACCTCTTCTTCTAGGTTTCCATTCAAGAAGGTAGATTTGAAATCCATTTTATATTCCTTGAAGCCTTTGTATCTAACTGAGAATGTAAGAAACATTCTTATTGCTTCTAACCTTGCAATAGGGGAAAATGTTTCCTCAAAATCAATCCCTTCTACTTGTGCATATCCTTTGCACACTAGTCTTGCTTTGTCTCTCACCACTATTCATCTTCATTTAGTTTGTTTCTAAACACCCACTTAGTGCCAATTACATTCTTGTTTAAGGGCCTAGGAACCAGTTCCCATGTTTTGTTCTTTTCAATTTTATTTAACTCTTCTTCCATGGCTTCTATCCAGTTCTCATCTTTGTTGGCTTCAACAAAGCTTTTTGGTTCAATCTGAGATAAGAGGGAAAATTTCAATCATTCTTTGTTCTTTGCAAGCCTTCTTCTTGTTTGCCCACCATCATTATTGTAACCAATAATCTAATCTATCGGATGATCCTTTTGAACATATTCTGCTAGGCTAACCCTAATTTTCACTTTCATCAACCCTAACATGTACGCTCTCTACAATTTTATGCAGTCTCTTATTGTAGCATTTATAAGCTTTTCTTTAAGATGAATACCCCAAAAATATCCCTTCTTCAAATCTTGACTCAAAACTTCCTAAATCCTCAACATCTCTTTTGATATAACATTTACTACCAAATACTTTGAAGTTCTTGACTAAGACAGGCCTACCAAATCATAATTCATATGGAGTTTTACCACTGTTAAATCTAATAAGATCTTTGTTTTGAATGTATACAACAGTTTTTATAGCTTCTTTCCAAAATGGATCTATTAAGTTTTCCTCATTTAACATGGCTCTAGCCATCTCCCTCACAATCTGGTTTCTTCGCTCTACCACACCATTTTGCTGTGGTTTTCTTGTAGTTGAATACTGGCATTTGATTCCATGTTCTTCATAATATTCCATGAATTCTCTTGATATAAATTCTCCACTTCTATCTCATCTGAGGTATTTGGTCCTTCTACTAGTCTCATTTTCTACCAACATCATGTAACCTTTAAATGCTTCAAAGACCTTAGCCTTCTCCCTCAAGAATGTGGCATATGCCATTCTAGTATAATCATCAATCAACAACATAAAGTATCTTTCTCCTTGAAATTACTTTGTTCTCATTGGTCTGTATAGATCAATATGAATTAACTCTAGAGGTTTTTTAGTTGAATAGTCTTTGGTGGGAAATTTAAACTTTGTTAGCTTTCCATGCTAGCATCCTTGACAAATGATATTGTTAGGCTTTACAATCCTAGACATGTTTCTAACCAATCCCTTTGAGCTTATATATACCATGTTATCAAAATTTACATGTCCTAATCTTCTATGCCACAACCAACTTTCTTTTGCTTGACTGATTAGGCATGTTTTTCCTTCCACTTCACATAGATTATAGAGGTTACTATCATTCCTAACCCCTTATGGAATTTTTTTACCATTCATCCTTATCTTGTAGCCTTCAAAATCAAATACAACTTTGTATCCATTATCACGCATCTGACTGACACTAAGAAGATTATGTTTTAGGCCTTCCACATAGAGCACATATTTAGTTTTGTTCTTTCCATCTAAACTCAAAATTACTTTACCATGGATCTTGACAATAGTGTTATCACCTAGACTCAATGAACCTACTTTTCTCATTTCAAGTTTGATGAATTTATTTTTATCTTCGGTCATGTGCTTGGAGCAACCACTATCAATTATCCACAAGTCTTGTTCTTTTGCATGCAAGGCAGTTTGAGCAATCATTGACTAAGTAGTAATCTTCTTTTTGTCCTTCCATACCTTCTTAGGTTTATTTTCAACCTTTTCTTCCTCTTCCTTACTATCTTCATCTTTCTTTTCAACTTTAGAAGATATAGTTTTCTTCTTATCAAATTGAGTACTTTTTCTTCTAAAGTTTTTTCTACAATCTCTAGCTATGTGACCAAAATTATTGTAATTGAAACATACTACATCCATATCAATTAATGGAGAAAATAGATTTTTACTCATGAAATTTATATTTCTCCTTGGATTAACATTACATTCTCTAGCCCTATGACCGAAATTTTACAAGTATAAAAATACCCATTAAAGTATGATGAATACTTGATCATGGTGTATCTTTCATCTAGATTAGGGTATCTTCTTTTTTTAGGTTTCCTTGGATAGTGTACTCTTGTGAAACCATCATTTTTAGTTCTCTTAGGATTCAACTTCTTCTTTTGCTAATCTAGATTTTTCCATTTAACCTTCTTTTCTTCACTTAGTTCTTTCTCTATAATAGATTTCTCAACTATAGTTAACTTGTTTTCATCTCCGAAAGCATCTTCTTAGTTAGATTTTTCTTCTTCTCTAAATCTTTCATAAAGCTTTGCAGAAGTATCAACAAATGAACTAATCCCCTTTTCAAGTCACAAACCAGATTTTTATTTACTAGCAAGCTTTTGTATACTTAGCAATTCATCTAGAATGTTAGTACCACCTTTCAACTTAAGACTTTTACTAACCTGCTCATTAGCCTTCTCCAACTCTTTACTTAGGGAAACTATGTCTACCTCCAGTTTTGAGCATCTCTCCATTTCTGTTTGCAACTTAGACTTCATAACATCTTCAACTATTTTGAGTTCTTCTATCTAAACTTTCAGACCAACTATCACCTTCTTATATTCCTCAAGTTCTTGAGTTGCTCTGTTAGTCTCCTTTTGAGCATTGTTTTTCAGTTTCTTGTTTTCCATCTTGAGATCATAATATTTATCTCTTAACTCCTCAAGGTCTTCAAGGGCACTAATTAATTATACTTCAAGATGAACAAACACTTCAACTTCCTCCTCATGTAAGTCCTCAACCGAAGTATCTTTCTAGTCCTTAGTTTCCTTAGCTATAAATAGAAACTCTTTCTTATTTTCTCTCATAACAATGGCATGGTCATGATCCTCTTCTGAACTATCACTAGCATAAAAAACTCCACTTTCTTCATTGATATACGAGCTCTTCTTCTTCTTTCCAAAATTCTTCCTTTTTGGATAAGCCATTTTCTTCATTTTTTTACCTTCTTCTTGCTTGGCACTATCCTCTTTACCATATAGACACTTTGAAGAAAAATTCCCTATTCTCCCACAATTTAAATATTTAAATGGGAGCTTAACTTTGTACTTACCATACCCTCTCCTAAGTCTTCTTATGAAGTTAGCTTCTTCTTCATTAGTTTCATCATGATTAGATGCAATGAAAGCAACTTTGTCTTTCTTCTCATCTTCATCTTTCTCTTTCTAGACCACCTTAAATGCAGCTTCTCTATGGGATGATTCAACATTAGGAATTCTCATATCATATGCAGTAATTATGCCATGCACTTCATCAAGAGTGAGTTTATCAATTTATCTACCTTCTTCTATAGCCAAAATCTTTGCATCATATTTGGTTGTCATAGACCTGAGAAATTTTAGGACAACATCTTCTTCTTTCAGATCTACACCATATCCTTTAATGGCATTTACCACATCATCAACTCTCTAAAGATAGTATGCAATATTCTCTTCTTCGATCATTATCAATCCTTCAAATTTTTCTCTCAACACTTGTAACTTTGCTAACTTCACTTTGGTGTCATCTTCATAGATCTTCTTCAGTTTTTTCCAAACATCATAAGTAGTTTTACAATGCATAACTTTGCTATGTATAGAGTCAGAAAAATTGTTCATAATGATGAACCAAGCTTTCTTATTGTCCTCATGAATTTTCTTTGCTATCAGATTAGTAGGAGTAGTAGTGGGAATAGTATAATGGGTCTCCACGGTTTCCTAGACTTCAATTCCAAGAAAGATTAAGTATCCTTCCATCAATGAGCTCCATTTATCATACTTTCTTCCATCAAACCTAGGTGGCTTGTTTGAACCTTCTTGAAGTGTCATTGTGTTCACCTATCCAAGATCAACTTGAGTTGGTTAAGCTTCTCCTAGGGAACTTGGGGCTTTGATACCAATTGTTAGAACACAATGATCTATTGAGAGAGGGGTGAATCTGTAGATATTAAAATTTTTAGTTATGAAAACCTTTTTGCAGATTCAACTTTAAACTCAAATGTGTAGATTGAAATACTAATAGATATAAAAACCACAAGAACAAAAGAGATCAACACATAACACAGTATGTATGTGGAAACCCAAGATGGGAAAAACCATGGTGAGAAATGTTGTTGTCCCAACCTCCTGCCTGAAGTTTCACACCCATGCCTAAAACCTACTGTCCTAACTAAGTTGTAACTCAGTAATAATGGAGGCTACAACCTCTCACAAATATTTTCAATCAACTATGCATAACATGGTTCTTCTCAACCTATGATGCATTGATTCAACACATTATACTTTTCTCTCTTGTTCTCTCTCACACAACTATAATCAGATTCTTGTATTTTTATGATTCTTCTTCTCTATTATAGTTCTCTCGCTTTTTCATTGAAGCACACTCACTCACTAACTCCATTTCATAACTCATGCCTTCGTATGTTTCATATGATTCAAAACCCCTATTAGGGTTTTTCACTACAAGATTCATCTACAAATGTCAGATCATCGAGCTGCCCAATTACTATTTTATCTATTAATGATGAAATCCAATAATATTTTCCATATCTCATATTGGGCTACACATCAGTCATCCTTGTTATCAAGAATTTGCCAAATTTAGCTCTCTTTTTGACCCCAAAGACTAATATGAATTTAATTTCCTCTTTTGTTCATCTCATCAGACTTGATCTTGATCAAGGATGTCACCTTTTTGGTGTTGTCTTCATTAAAATTTCACATGTCAGTTAGTTAGGCAATTTGATTATGTTCACATGTTGGTCACTGACTTGAAACCCCTGTTTACATGGACCAAATCATCAAGTGTGAATACTAACCATCAATCATCTTGTGGACTAATCAAAAGGTAGAAACAAGATCAAGAGACATCCCCAAGCCCATTAAAATCACCAATAATCTCAACACAAGCTTTGACAATATTATCTATAGGATTTGTCAAACCAGAGCACTTTAAACAATACTATCATAAAGAATAAATAACTTCCAGACCACCAAATCAAGAACCATTTGAGTTGAGTGCACATAATAATTTTACAAACCTAATTCTAGCACCGTAGATCAAAAGATATAAATGTAGAGGAATGTGGAGCAAAATACATTCTCTTTGTCACAACCAAATGTACAAATAAAGCATTTTTCACTTTGGTGAACAAAACTCACTCAAATCTTCATATTAGACACTCCAACTTGGAACATACCACCTTAAAACATGCCTCTAATTAAATTTCAATCTACAAACAAAGATATTCAATATGAAAGAAATGCAGAGAAAGCTACTAGACCATTCTTACTTGACGCTCAAACTTGAATAATGGCATACCAGAGGCTCACTCAAATCTTAATACCAGAGCACCAAACCATGAGAAATCATGATGGAACATAGATAAACCCATTATAGACCTTCTTCTAGATCCACAAGACCTGAAGCAAATCAATAGAGGACTGTAAAGCAGATATAATTCTCACAGTCCATAGATAACCAACTCTATTAGATTAGTTCAAAAACCAGTGAACTCAACTTTCACTCTTCATCAAACTAGTAGTTGTAATCCATGATATATCACCCAATGATGTCCTTGAACAACATTTCAGATCTGCATATGCATAGGATCAACATAGTAGAAATGTGGAGCACAAACTGAAGTAGATTCTGAACACATACCAAAGCATATTTTGAACGCGCAATCACTTGTTTCTTTTCATTGTAATAACCTATACTGTGTTGACATCATTGACAACACTAGTTAGACACATATTTGCAATAGTTCAAGCCTAATTAGGCCTAATTAGAGTGGTAGCAGTCCAAATTTGAAGAATTTGTTTCAAAGTAACTCTATTTGCAAATTTAATATGTTTTCAAGTGGCATAAAGGGTATCTGAGATGGTTTTCAAATTCTGGGTGTTAGGTCTGCTCTAGAAGTTATGTGGAAAAACCCTCGTTTGAAGTACTACTAGGGGAATAGGAGGATTGTGAGAGAATACCACCAAGTTGGGTGCTAAGATTGAAAAATCTGATTAGTTGAGTTAGTGTAGAGGTTATCCACCATACTCTGCATCACCTTATTAGTTGGGACACTATCTATCTTCCTAAGGATTATAGGAGTCTAGGAATTAGAAAGATTCAACTTACTAATAAGTCGCTTATGGATAGATTTTGATGGGATCTCCTCCCAAATGAAAAAGACTAGTGTGAAATAATGAAATTTAACTACTTAAGAAACATTCACTTTAGTGAGAGTATATCCAACATCCTTGGGGTTCTATGATTTGGAACAATATCCTCAATTATAAGAAGCTACTACTATGGGGCTAAGGTTGAAATTAAAGAATGGTTACAATAGTAGATTTTGGGAGGAGCCTTGGGTTGTTAACCAACATTTAAAACAAATAGTGTTGAAAGACCTATAGGACTCGACTATTAGTCTATTTGAATGGAGAGTTTCTTAGTATTTCATTGGAAAAAAATGGCTTGATAGTGGAAGGAAACTAAAAAATGTCATTATAACAATTAGCAAATAATCCAAATAGATAAAGCCCTCAAAAAGGTCCTAAAATTAATAAGAATATTATTATTTTAGAATAAGCATGGGTTTTATTGGGAAAATAAAAGAAGGGGGAAGTTCATTGTTAAGTTTGCTTATAGTCTATTGTCATCCAAGGGCCACTGTGATAGATTCTAGAAGCTCATTTGGAACAATCATATCACTATGAAGATTAATTTATTCTAGTGGACTATTTCTCACAACATAATTCTTAATTAGGACATTTTAAGGAGAAGAGGTTTATGTCACTTGTTGCTTCACTACCCTTCTCAAAGGAAATTTGGGGTTATACATTATATAAATTGGGTTTCAGTTAGACTATGAATGATGAGTTAAAAGTTATTATTAAGAATTGGACTTGTCCTTATGCTCATCCTCTAATTAAGGAGTAATGGAGATAGATACCTCCCAATATTTTTTGAATTATTTAGAAGGAAAGGAATAAAAAAATATTCTAAAATATTGAAAAAAATGCTAAGGAGGTGTTTGGGTCTTTCTCTAGGATATTAGTGGAAAATGTTTCTCTTTGCAACTAAAATCCTCTATGCTACCCTCATTATGTTTTGGACTCTAGTGTTGGAAATAGATGGGGTTTACACTTGGAACTTGATAGATTTCATAACTCTAGATTTTTAGCTTGACATAATACCAAATAGAAACCTCCCCCCTGATTGGGAAAATCTCAATTTTAATGTGGTTGATAAAGGAAGTCTAGGATTGGCTAGTGGTGGTGGTATTCTTAAGAACATTGTTGGAAATGTTATTGTTGGTTTCTTTGTGTGATTATAGGAGTAATCCTATAATATGACTAGAGAAATGACAATGTTTTGGGGAGTCAAAATTGCCTTGTTGCTAGGATAAAAAGATTACATGTTGAAGGTGACTAAAATTTCTATAAATGTTATGAAAGGAAATTTGACGGTGGGTTGGACTATCATTGACATCATTAATGATATCCAAAAAAACTTGTTGGGTTTTGATATCTTTGTTCTATCTCATACTTATAGAGAAGGTAAGAGTGACCAATATTTTGACCAATATGAGGACAATGTTGGATATCCATTAGGTGTTGGATAAACAACCTGAGTATTCTAGATAATGTTAGGAGTATTTTCTTGGAAGAGAAACTCAATAAAAATATTCCTAATGTGGATGGCCTATAATTGTAGACATTAAAAATTGGTCTAGGCATGCGACTTCAATTTCTTCATAATTTTCATCTTCATTTTCATAATTAAATAATGTTAATTATTTAATTATATTTCTAAAGTCCTCTTTCATCTATTAGTTAAATAACTTTAATTATTTAATTAAGTCATTTCAACCTTTATTCCTCTATTAATTAAATAATGTTAATTATTTAATTATTTCATAATTATCTTTATTCGATCCTAATTAATTAAATAAATGTTCTTTATTTAATTATGTCACTAATTAACTTTATTCTCTTTTTGAAATTAAATAAATTCTTATTTATTTTATTCTTTTTACACTTTCGACTATAATTAAATAAACATTTTAATTATTTAATTATTCTTTAAACCTTTTCTCCGATCAATTAAATAAATCTTAATTTATTTAATCCTCAAATTTTGAATGTTGAATTAAATAATCATTTAATTCATAAAAAGATTATTCTAGGCATATTCTTCTATATTTGATAATCACTTAAGTTATCTAATTATTCACTTACCACTTAACTCGAGATTTAATTAAATTGGTTTGTTATCTCCTAATCTAATATTTGTCTATTTCTAACAAAGAGACTTTCTAATTTAATCAATTGGTTATCTAGTTTTAATTCTTCTATGTGCAAATATTTATTAATTAAATAGCTTTATTTAATTAATTCATTCATTTGTGTGCTCAAACAAATTGTTTCTTTTATTCCATCTTTATCCTTTACATGCAATCATTATTCTAATTTTTGAATACTTTCAACTAAAGATTAAACAAAAGATTAAATTATTATTTAATCTTAATTCCCACCTTTCTATAAATTGACCTAACCTTCATCATTATTACTCCTCTTGAAATATTATGACTTTTGGAAGCAATCAACTGTTTAATCTTTGATATTTTGCTAAATTACTATCATAGGCTATACTTGCACAAAGAAATTTAAGTGCAATTATAATTAAACGACAAAATGGAGAAGGACAATCAAGGTCATGCATGGAATAATGTAGATATTCAGTGAGATGGTACTATTTATTTACATTTTAGTTATTTCCTTTGTTCTTTGTTGTTTAGATTTAGTTTACATTTAAGTTTATCACAGTTGTTATGTTGCTTTGATCTTTCCTATTTTCATGAAGTTACATTGGTGAACTCGACATGAAAACAAATCAACTTATGTCTACTAAAGGATGTGTCCTTCCTAAAAACATACATCATCAAAACAATCAACCTATGTCTTATACATGATAAGTACTTCTTGAATATAGACACTAACAAACAATCAACATAGCCTTACATAGGTTATCACATCAACGACATTAGACTCAACGTCTTATACGATACATGTCTTTCTAAAACTAGGCTTTTGTCATGACTTATACAAATAGTCATAGCATCAAAACCAAACTCAATGTCTTATATGGTATGTGACTCTCCTAAAACTAGGCTCAATCAATTAATCATCTGATCAATGAAAACAATCAAACAACTAGATCAATTTTTGGCAAATATTTTACTGGCTTTTGACTTTGTGGCTTGTTTATCTTATCATTTTATTTGGATTTATCTTGGAATCCTATTACTAGCTTTCTCGAGGATGTACCGTGAAGGATTTAGAGGAGCAACGATGTATCAAAATTATATTTTCTTTGATTGTTGTTTGTCGACTATCTTTTGGCTTTGATTTTTGAGTCATGTTACTAGTTTCCTCGAGGATGTCCCATGAAGGATTTAGAGGAGCAATGACATCTCATGATCCATATTTTATTTGTTTGTTTTATGTGGTTTGTCTTGACAAAAAGAGTGAGGCAACTGTGCCCTTATTATGAGTTAGGACATTCCTTGTCTGTGACTATTTGTGTTTAGTAGATGGATGACCTTGCACACCTTGATCTATCTCATATCATGGTGTTTGTCTCCATTTGTATTAGTTACCACCCAATTGTGATTTAATGGAAGGCCTATTTTATTTCAATAGAACATAAAGATTGCTAATACTAACATCCATTTCTTTTATTATTCATTTCTTTTCACACTAACATTTCTTCTTTCTTGCATTATGACAAAGTCCTATGACCCACAAAAATATAAAGCATCCTACATATGTGTTCATGTTAGAAACATCATGTAAATATCATTACATTTTAAATCATACATATATGCTACATTTTGAAAACACAAAAAGAAAGGAATTCATCATCATAGATTACGTCACATTGCATCCACCATGATCAAATGTATAGCATCACATGAAGATAGCATTGTAAATACATACATCACATTTTGTCTCATCATCATCATCATAGAGAATCAACATAACATCATAAGCTGCATAAAACATCATAATGTAAACATCATCATCCATAACATATGCATATCATATATAGAAGATAACATATCATATAGAACACATGCAAAAATAGAAGATTGCATAATCATAAATAGAACTGCATCTCATATAAATCATCAACAAAGTCATATATATATATATCACTCAAAAAAGTGTCACAGTACAATGTCAAATGTATATCTCAAAATGAAGCCTGTAGGCTCTATGATCACAATACAATGTCTATAAATAAATATTAGAACATGTCCCTAGTCGTAACTCCCACTACTCCCATGTGGAGAATGTGGACGAGACTAACAGTGAGATGAGCAAGATGTTGATGATCGCTGCACAGAATAGGGCCTATCATATGGTCCTGTCCTATGAGGTCCTATGACCCCCTCTATGCTCTAAGTCATTCTCTATGTCTTGCTCCACAATCTACTATTGTGGGCTTGTGAGTAACTGGGACCTCATCTCTCAAGAGGAAAATCTCACTCATGGGTAAGTGCACCAAGATGGTCGCACTTTTGTGGCCAAACAAGAAAAAAACAAGCCATAACACATTTGTGTTATAACTCGTTCGCGTTATGTCTTTTTAAAAGAAAAAAAAAAGTGAATCCAAATATCATTTCTCATTTCATTTTTTCTGTGTTTTAGCTCCGCCCACGACCAAAAACCCTGTTATACACGCTCGCATTCTTGGAGAGGTGATTTCTTCAAAATTCATCAACAACAATTGGATTTCTTCACAAATATGGTGCCACGACGATGAAGAGATGCAAGAGGTAAGTATTGTTTGGTATTTGTTTTGAATTTGTTAGTTTTAAATTGATTTTGTTTGTTTTAGTTTAGAAATGAATGTTTTTTTTAATTTGTAGGAAATCCTCAACAAGAGGAGGAAAATCCTCAACCAAATCAGCCTCAACAAAATCAACCTCCCCCACCATTCTCTCAATACCCTCCTGGCACTCAAGAAAATTTGAGGAGTGAAATTGAAAATAATAGAAAAGAAGTTGAGGATCTTATTGGTAGGTTGAGTGATCAAAATTCTTCAACCATAGAAAGAATACATCTAGCAGATTCATTGAAGGATTTGTTAAGAAATGTAAATGCAATTACCCAACAAATTTCTGGATGGAAAAATAGGAGGCAAACATCGAGGGCATATTATGTAGACAAATTATCATATAAACAAGTAAAAGATTTAAAGATTACTAAAGGCGATTTGTGCTCTCTATTCACTGACCCTAGAACAAATCAAAATCTCATCCTCAATGCAAAGAGGTTTCCTATTCATTGGTGGCACCACCAAGAGATTAGGAACCATTTTTATGATAGATGGTATATGGTCTTTGATTACCCATCGTGCAATAACTGTGAAGTCCCCCAATATTTTCTTAGGAAATTATACTATGATTTTGTATTGAACCAAATCCTGAATTATTTTGATATGAGGGAGTTTTAGGGGAGAGGTGGGGGGTTAGCACAGGATAGGCCTGGTGCACAGCTGGATCCTACACGACAGGGGAGACGACCTCTTGCTAGGCCGCCTCGTGAGTAGATTGTGATGCCTGCAGTTGCAAAGGAGAGTGCTGATGTAGAGACTTTGTAGGCAATCACATCCTTGACTCAGAGTGTCATCCACCACACTAGCCCCATTGTACAGGGCAATCCAGGGGAGTCTTCAGGTGGAGGCCTTCGAGGCCATGTGTGTCGATCTTGCGGAGCCACTTGTTCGTATGACCCTACCGGCCCTCAGGAGGGTGCTACGTAGGATCCATATGCTTCTACGCAGCCTGATCCATATGCATCTACAGGGATGGAGAGGGCGGCTGACATTCTGCATGATGCATATGGTATTGACAGTCAAGTAAAATTCAACATGTTCATTGAATTTAGTTTATTAAATTTTGATTGTGAAATGCAAGATTAACTAATTTAGTTTTATTATTTTAATAAAATTGTAGGGTCACAGTGTTGACCCTGGGTACACCATTCAATCAACTTATTTTTGTAGTACACCTATTAGTGGGGTATGTAAAGTTAGTAAACAATTATAAATTTATTAAATGTGTTAATAGCATTGTTTTATGAATGGTATTTTAATATGTGATTTTGGATGTTGAAAAGGGTGTTGTTGGAGGTTTCAAGGAAACACCTCCGAGTGCGAGTAGATTTGCTCAAACTTTCACTGAGGTAATATAGAATGAAGAGAACTTAAAGTTAATGAATTCTAAGTTTAATCTAGATTTGTGTACATATAGTCATAAGAGTATATGGGTTCACTAGGTTATTATTTGAAATATTTTAAGAATGGTCCTACCATGATTGTTTATCTTAGAATTCCTACACTAGCAAGCTATATATAATAAAAATTTAACATGGAACTGACAAAGGTAGAGCTACATTCTACTCCATCCTATATAATTTTTGTGATGTCAATGTAACCAAGAATAAGACGATGGATGTCCTACATGATGTCAATGTAACCAAAAATAAAACTTCTATCCTCGACCCTATCTATCAGCCAAGACTCCTTCAATATCTCCTAGATGCTTGAGATGCTTAAGACTAGGTCAAAATACCCTATATTCTCTTCATTTGTTGCATAGCTCATCAAGTTTCCCTATATGTTCTCTAAATAATCATGATTGCATGGAAAGAAGTTATAATTACTCATTAAACTCTCAACTATTGGAGCCTCCTCAAACTTTCCCATAGGATCTGGAAAATGCTTAGAAATGATTAAATTCCCTAATAGGGTGTGGGAGATCTTTTAGGAAAACATTTGACACTAATTTGATCCATTGAATTCTTCTTCATTCTTATATATTCCTCAAAGATACCTTGCAATACCTCTATCATACCTAAATCTACTACATTCATGTCCTTGTTAGCTAAAGCATGTAGGTGATATAGTATGGTCCATGAATTTTATGTTTTTCATTTTCTATACAAATTCCTTATCTCACTACTAGGTCCCTCACATTAAAAGAAAAAGAAAACATTACTCTTTTCCTCAATCAAGGCCCCTAAGGTTTTAACCCCCAGATGCAAGGATTCAAAGCACATCAACTATGTGGGTACAAATGACTAAACTCCAAAGATGATCTATATCAATGAAAGCGGGTTTGGAAAGGTGGCAGAGAGCTTTCGCTAATCAAGGACTCGAGAAACTTTAGCTTTAAAAACAAAGCCAATTAGGGTCAAGGGTATTACGTGGATCGTGACAACATTTGTGGAAGAGGAAGGTTAAAGACTAGGAACTCTCTGGAGGCCCACCATATTGGATTTTGATATTCAACCATGAGAGAAAAAGAGAGAGCTAATATCATGTATCAAAACATTAAGCATGCATTCTTCCAACCAATGGATAAGGAGATGATTACTTTTCTTCATTTTCATTTGCATAACCATATCACGGCGTGGGAACCATGAAGACCAAGGATGTCCACTTTTATGTGGAGGTAATGGATGTGGTCCAAACTTTAGGAGGGGCAAGAAGGTCAATGCATGATCTTGATGAATGATAGAAGAGGGGTTGGTCAGACAAACCAGGGGCACCTAGTCATGAGTAGGGACCTATAGGTTAGATTGGTGAAGCAAAGCACCAAGGAGGTCTTACAAGGAAAGGCCTAGAGCAGGTACATACAAGGAAAGGCTCCTACCTGCCTACTCCTCTTCCTTTGTTTGAACCTCCTTGAGGTCTTCTACCCCTGTTATATCCACCTCTTGTAGATTTTTCACCTCCATGCTCTGTGAGTTTTGACTCTCCTTGGTTTATTTGGTCATTGCCTCTACCTTGGTAGCCACCACGCTGTCCTCTTTGATCTCTTTGATCTTTGCCTTTTCCTCTGCCCTTAGAAGTCTGATCTTGCTTCCTCTTACTCCTCTATTCAATCTTTAATGCCAATTGATAACATTGGTGAACTATTTTGGGGCTTAAGAGAACCATCTCCTCTTGAATGTTCCACTTCAAACCGTTGAGATACCTCGCCACCTTGATACTTTCATCCTCTATGACATTGGACCTCATGCAAAGTCTTTGAAACTCATTAGTATAAGAACTCACATCCTGATCTCTTTGCCTCAAACTCTGTCTCCTCTTATGCAATTAAATTTCATAGTCTTCAGGTAGGTATGCTTCTTTCACCTTGGCAACCATTCCCTTCCAAGTAGAGATAGGTTGCTTGCCTTCTTTCTCCCTCTCTGTCTGAATGAATTTCCACCAAGTTAAGGTAGAACCTCTTAGTCTTGATTTAGCCACCTTTACCTTCTGTGCTTCAGTGACTCCATCACACTCAAAATGGTTTTCCATTCCCTCTATCCAATCCATAACTAAATCAGCCTCCATCTTTCCACTAAATAGTGGTACTCCTTCAAGTTCTTTTCCACTCAAAGCCTTAAATGCTTTCAAGAAGGGATCCTCCTTCAATATAGGGTCAAGTTCAAGGATTTTATCCTCC
>VDFB02047368.1:0-26227 GCA_007258455.2 Sequoia sempervirens | reverse complement strand
CTCTCTCTCACTCACTTTTCACCTCCCTCTCAAGTCTCTCTCCCCCACTCCCTCTCTCCAAGGTCTCTCCTTCCCACCCTAACTAGATAAATCTCTCTTTGGTGTCTCCTTCCCACCCTAACTAGATAACTCTCTCTCTGGTGTCTCCATCCCACCCTAACTAGATAATCCTCTCTTTGCCTCTCTCCATCTCAGGTCTCTTTCTCTCTCTCCTTCCCCCTCTCCTTCTCAAGTCTCTCTCCCTCTCAAGTATCTATCTCTCCCTCCCTCTATCTCTATCTCCCTCTCCATCTTCATCTCACTTTCCATCTCCCTCTCTCCCTCCCTCTCTCCCCCGCCCTTTGAAGTCTCTCTCCCTCTTAAGTCTCTCTCTCTCTCAGGTCTCTCCCACTCTCCCTCTTAGCTCTCTCTCTCCTTTATTTTACGTCTCCCACTGCCCCACTCTCTCTCACTCACTCACTCACTTTCCACCTCCCTCTTAGGTCTCTCTCTCCCACTCCCTCTCTCTCTCAAGTATCTCCTTCCCACCCTAACTAGATAAATCTCTCTCTCTAGTGTTTCCTTCCCACCCTAACTAGATAACTCTATCTCTCCCCCCTCTCGCTCTATCTCTCTCCCCTCTCCCCTCTCTCCCTCTCTCCCTCCCTCTATATATCTCTCCCTCTCTCCCTCTAAATCCCCTCTCTCCCTCCCTCCCTCTCTCTCTCTCCCTCAAAAGTAACTTGAGATGGGGAGATAGAGACAAGGAGAGTGAATTGAAATGAAGAGAGGGAAGGAGGGATATAGAGAGAGTGGGAGAGAGAGACCTAAGAGGGATATGAAGAGATAGAGAGAGATATAGTGTGTTTGAGAAAGAGATACTTGAGAGAGAGTGGGAGAGAGACTTGCGAGGGAGATGGAGAGTGTGAGCAAGAGAGAGTGAGAGTGAGAGATAGAGGGAGTGGGAGAGACCTGATAGAGAGAGGAGAGGAAGAGAGAGAGAAGGAGGGAGTGGGAGAGACCTAAGAGAGACCTAACAGGGAGAGAGGGAGTGGAAGAGAATTAAGGAGAGAGACTTCAAAGGGAGGGGAGAGAGAGAGGGAGAGAGGGAGATGGAGAGTGAGAGTGTGAGGGATATGGAGAGGGAGTGGGAGTGTGAGGGACCTGCGAGTGAGAGAGTGAGTCAGAGAGAGAGGGAGAGAGTTTGGAGGGAGAGAGTGGGGGAGAGAGAGAGAGAGAGAGAGAGATAGAGTGTGTGTGAGAGAGCGAAAGAGAGACCTCATAGGGATAGAGACTTCGAAGGGATGGAGAGAGAGAGAGAGGGAGATAGGGAGAGGGAGAGGGAGAGGGAGAGTGAGAGGGAGATGGAGAGGGAGCGATAGGGACTAGAGAGAGAACCTGAGAGGAAAATGGAGAGTGAGGGACAGAGACAGAGACAGAGACAGAGACAGAGACAGAGATAGAGACAGAGACAGAGATGGAGAGAGAGAGACAGAGAGATAGAGAGATAGAGAGACAGAGAGAGACAGAGAGAGACAGAGAGAGACAGAGAGAGAGAGAGATACTTGAGAGGGAGAGAGAGAAAGAGAGATACGTGAGAGGGAGAGAGGGAGAGAGAGAGATAGAGGGAGGGAGATAGAGGGAGGGAGAGGGAGAGAGACTCTGAGAGAGGAGAGGGAGAGAGAGTGGGAGAGAGAGAGACTTAAGAGGAAGACAAAATTCATAGGGAGGGATAGAGAGAGAGAGAGAGGGAGAGGGGAGAGGTAGAGGGAGAGGGATATAGAGAGGGATAAAGAGAGAGAGGGAGATGGAGTGGGAGGGACTTGAGAGAGAGGGAGTGAAAGAGAGAGAAGGAAGGAAGGATGGAGAGAGAGGTAGAGAGATATTTCTAGAGCTCAAGAAGAGAGAGTGAGAAAGATAGGTATAAAAAGGAATAAAGAGAGAAGAAAGGAGGGAGGGATAGGTCTAGAGCTTAAGGGGAGACATAGTGATATACAGAGAGGTAGAGAAAGGGATAGAGAGATATGATGATTTATGAACATTTGCTCATCTCCTTGCTACAAAAAATATAAATATTTCATTATTCATTACTTTTTCTAATGTTTCAAGTATTTTGAGATGAGTGTTACCAAAAAATCATTAAAAAAGACTTTGCATGTGAAATTAGTGAGCATTTGATGTTTCAAAAATGAAATATGAGGTTCAAATGATTATAATTATTTTTTGGTGTATAATATAGAAACACCACCTAGTCCATTGCGTAGAGCTCTCAATCACCTTTCCAACGCCTATAAAAAGCCAAAATTTTGATAAAAACACAAAAGCTATGCCCATTTTACTAAAGAGGGCTTTTTAGGTTTTTAAAACAGATATCCATTTTGATTTTCAAAACAAATATCCATTTGATATCCATTTTTTTTTCAAAAAAATGGGTTCCCGCTTTCCAAAATGGATATCCGTTTTGAAAATAAAACTGATATCCGTTTTAGTTTGGTATTACCAAACCAAAAAGAATATTGTACCCAAGCCTGCAAAAAGTCAAAGGCATGAATACTGCATTTTTGGAAGTGTTAAAAACACCTTTTTTCCCATTGCCAGTTTTTGGACCCCCATGATCCTGCACATACCCGTAATCCTCCTAGGTTTGACATCCCTAACACTTGTAAAATTATTAGACCTTAGGAATTTTTGGTCTACAACTCAGGACACTAACATGTATGATGTATGTGGCATGAATGCTAGCATAAAAGTAGGATTTTCTCATTATATTATCTTCGTTGAGCTCCACTATTACACTAAAACTATCCCCAATCATTTTGAGGCACTTCATGGGCCAAATGATATGGAAAATCATACAATTTAATCAAAATTAGTTCTCAATGAGGGCATCATTCCAATTCAAGTTAAAATTGGCCACCCATTTTTGGATGTATAAAGTTAAATTGAGCATTTCCCAAGGGCCATGACATGATCACTTGATCCTATCCATTTTGGAATTAAACACATAAGAAATATTTTGGAAGAAATCACACAAGAGAACATGATAGCCACGACTTTGACACCCACTCTTCAATCTACCTTTGTTAGAACCTTTCCTTGAATTTGGCAATCAGTTCACATTCCAAAAGACTTGAGATAGACATATCAGAGGAGAAATCTATTTTTCTCCTTTTTTTGATCCTTTCTATTCCTAGCTTCCAAATCTGTAATTCTACAAGATCTTTGGTGCAGGAGCGCCAAGCAAATGAAGTCTACAATAGGAGGTCAATATGTTAGGTATAGGTGTTAGGGGTCTTTTTTCATTAGATAAGGTCTATTTACACTAAATAAGATCTAATGAGATGAATTTCTATGTAATTGAGTGATAGGTGAGTCATTTGTGGTAGAGTGTCAAAAACAAGTTGCAAAAATGTAAAATGTTGTCATAGCAAAAATTACAAAAATGCAACTTTCCTAGAATTTGAAGGGTCGTAGTATTTCAAAAGGAAGTTATAGACATTTTTTTGGTTAGATTTGAATGCAATATGTATATAAAGCCTCTAAAAGGCTCGAAAAAGGGTTGGAGAAGATTTTACTGAACATGTTTTATCAATAACTACATTTATTTCTACATTTTCATTGTTTTTTAATTCTTTTTTGGAACTGTACGACCTGTACAGTCTTTATTTTGCTCTCAAGCCTATTGTATTTTGTAGGGGCATGAACTATCTCTCATTTGAATCAAGTTTGAGAGTCTTTCATTAATATTTGAGGGAGATCTCTTTAATTTTTTGGGACAACCTATAAAAGGCTAAGTAAGGGTTTGAAAGAAGTTAAATGAAGCCCTAGGTCATTCCACCTATTGTCATGGTCTGTATCTTGGTGGAATGACTTGTTACATGGTAGGTTAGATTTTCTTATGGTTTTGAAGAAAAAGAAGGAAAATTGTTGGTTTTGGGGTGATGCCCTAGGGCAAAACAATGTATTTTTCAAGTGAAAATGGGGTGTTAAGATAGGGTTTTGTTAAAATGTTGAATGAACTATCTATGTAAGGGTTGTTTGAGATTTTTTAGGGTAGTTATGAAGTGTTGGAGGAATTGGTGAGGTTTGGTAAGCCCGGGAGTTAAGACTTTCAATAAACCCTTGTTAGTTGTATGCAAAGTGAGGGTTTTGTAGTACAGTGTTTTAAAGGTCATGGCTCTGAGAAATGATGGTGGAATTTGTTGTTGTGTAATACAATTAGGGACTTTAAATTGAGTTTTAGGGATAACTAGGTGTTTTGGAGGTACCTCCTTTGTAAAAGAGGGCTATTTGGTGGCCTAAAAATAGGGGCAGACTATTGGTTTTCAATATTGTCTCAAAGAAACCTCATGGAATCTTTTGGTATGGTGTGTTAGGTCTGGAAGAGGATCTCAGAAGCTGTCTAGATGGTCTTTGTGTGGCCTTCTCTAAAAGATATTGAGAAAAAGCATATTTTGAAGGCTACAAGCAACTAGGGTGTGTGTTTAAGAAAGGTTGTGTGGATAGTGTTGTAAAGGTTGGTTTCTTGTTTGGGTCTGATCATTTTTGTGTTGGATTGGTCATCACCACCTTTCCTATTATCAATCTTGCAACATTTTTTTCTATAATTATATTACATATTTAGATATGTATATATATGTATATTTACATACACACACACGTATATATAGATATATATACGTACATATATACATACATGCATGCACATGCATACATACATATGTATATGATAACATTTATTAAATTATATATATATTTAATTGCAAATATAAAATTGTGTATCCTTTAAAAATATGAGCACACACTATATGTATCTTCGATGACCTGATTTAATATGTCTATTTACTTAACTACAACCAATGTACTATTGATTTTTCAAACATATTATATCATTTATCTTATTTCAGCTCTTATTATTGCTTAGTAATATCTCGTTTACTTTGTATTATTGTTTGATAATAATTCTAATATAAAATCTATCTTGACTTCACAAAATTTATTTATTTAATAATAATCTTTTTTAAACTATGTTTTATTACTTTATGTTGTTTTTATTCACTACTTTACAATTTATTTTGAAAATTTAATCAATAAATATAATTAATAAATTATCAAATTTAATTAATAAATATATAACTAAATTGTTAAATATAATTCATTATAAACATATCCTACTGTTCCCCACTATTAAAAAAAACATGTTATCATGCTCATTGCTCACCAAGATGCCTTTGCTAGTTCTACAGTCTTACAGTTAAATCCTGATTAAAAACATCAAATTTCCTTGCTTTACTTCTTTTATGGTAGATAAGTATAAGGCCTTACGAAAGATATGGGATATATGGGATTGGTTCTTGCATATCTACCATACATTTAATTCTAAGCTTTGAATTCAACGGTGGAAATCAATAAATGAAGATAACAGAGCGCATACACTACTCTATTTAGCATACGGGAAGTTTACCGCTAGCAATTCACCGACTGAAAATTCACCATGGAAAAAATCACTGTCATATAATTCATCATGCAAAAAATTAATTGTATTATTTTTTGGCCGTTAATTTTCCATGACGGTGAATTGCTGGTGGTGGTGAATTTTCCTGCGATAAATTGTTGACGGTGAATTTTCCTTTGATGAATTGCTGGCCATGAATTTTCCTTGACCACTCTACTCAACACTGTAGGTGTACGTCCCATCTAGGTGTTCTGTATTAATGATTTTGCGTGGGGAACTTATAAATGTAGGTGGCAAACCTCAACTGAATAAATTCATTGCATCACACATTTTCAACAAACCATTAAAACTCGAGTCAGAGACTCAGATATCTCACTTAAAGTAATGTCGAGAGTTGCATTTCCAGCTATTTGATTTCATTTACATAAATATTTATATAAACATGGAATTTAATGCTCATAAGATGGGCTTCTGTCTCTATGCCATATTCCTTTAAGTCTTGATACACTATTAGATATTCATTCAATTAGATTTGACAGGCAGAAAATTTGTTGATGATTAAAAGAATATGATATGTTCAAATTCCTATGCCTGACACGAGCTCTACAGTTATTCATATCAAGTGACGGCCTATGAGACAAGCTACAGTGATGTCGTTTCGATGTACCTGCTAATCAGTCTCTTTCACTTCAATGCAATATTCCAAGTTGACGCGGCGATGGCCGGTTTCGGGCTTAATGGAATTCAGAATGGATAATTATGGACTTTGACTACAGCTATAATTGGTGAGGAATTAAATGCAATATGGTAAGCTGCGCTCAGTGTTTTAGACTTGGATTCAATTCTCTATACGTCTGATTAACTATATAAGGGCAATCTACCCAGGTATACAGACATTGTGAAGAGTACAATTGCCGGGGCAAGCAAGAAAGATGGCTTCCAAGCAATGCGGAATGCTGGTCACTGCATTGCTTATGGTGGGAGTAATAGTTGTTTGTGAGGGCAGAAGTCTCATGGCGACGGTTTATCAAACGGATAACTTCGGTGGTGGTGGACGGTTTGGCGGCGGTGGCGGAGCCGGAGGAGGCTTGGGAGGTGGTATTGGTGGCGGAGCTGGAGGAGGCCTCGGTGGTGGTGGTGCCGGAGGAGGAGCTGGAGGAGGCTTTGGTGGAGGTGTTGGTGGCGGAGCTGGAGGAGGCACTGGCGCTGGCTTTGGTGGAGGAGCAGGAGGAGGCGGCGGCTTTGGCGGTGGAGCTGGTGGAGGCGGAGGATTTTAACACTTAACTTTCCTGTTTGTAAAATAATGAGCGTGGTCTTACTGTAGCTGTGATATTAGTTGCGATATTCACGTTCTTTCAATTATATGCTTGTCCCACGATTAATCTATTCTGAACAATGTTAGTAGGATTGTATCTTTCGAAGTAATCAAAATTGTTCTAGTACAATGGAATATGAATTGGATCTCAAACGCCCTCTTTATTTCTGTCACTGTGAATTTCCATTTGGTTTAAAATTAAATACGACGAGACCTTACAAACGGCAGGGTTAATATTGTAAGAACCAAAATCAGCAGGAAAAATATCTGTAACCATGGCTCAGGAGTTAAAATTGACACAGTATATGCGAAACCAGTATTCTTACAACAAATAATTATAATGGGAGAATGACATCATATTTTCGTTTGATACGCTATTATATTTGAGTAGTGACTTAATTGCAGTTTCTCGAAAATGACTAAATTTTTATCTCATAAATTATTTGATTTTGTTAATGTCATCATCTGAGATAAGGGAATAGAAGAGATTGTTCAAATATCCAGACTACGATAATCTTTGGCTGATGTAGTAGCTTAAATTCATAAGTCTTGAATACCCAATATCATATGAACATTGCTAGGGCTTACATCATTTATTTTCGCTACTTTGTAATACGATAATGAGAGGATTATGGATTTCCTCAATAACTTCGATCCATTCCATCCATGGAATACCCCATGGCATTGTGTTTCCTCCGCTTCCAAAGAAAGCTGAATCTCATTTATCTGATCTAGACGTTAACTATTATTGTGTTAGTGAGCTTCTATGTTAACCCAAAATATTAGTCCATCAGAAATGTAACTTCATTTATTTTGTAATAAATTTTAGTTCATGATATTAGCATAAGTTGTTTGTTAACATTTTAGTGATGTTTGGAATTAAGTCCTATAATTCAGCCAGGGGAGAGGATCCGTAGTCATGCACCTTAACTGATCTCTCCTCTCAAAATCTAATTTCTTCTTGGTGAAAAGTTGTAAAAATTTAATACCATTTTCTTTGGTTAGTTAAGTGTTTATAACTAAGGTTTGAAGTCATTGTCATCAATTTTGATGTTTTTACTAAACATCATTTTTTTAAGTCCCCATTCATCGTAGTGAATTACCACTTTTGATGCGCCAATAGTTGAACAATTTGTCATGAAAATAAATCATCTAAATACTATAATATGAATAAAAAATAAAAAAAATTATACATTATAATATTAATAACTAAATACAAATAAACTACTTTTATTTATTGTCCTAGAAATATAGTATATTTTATTTATTAATTGTATTTTTTAGCCTTGTTTCCTTTTTTACTATGTTTTGGGATATGCAAGGTACAACTCCTTTGTTGAAGGTGTCAACGATGGATGACATGCAACAATACATCTTTTAATGTGTCCATCAACACAACAAATCGAATGGGGTTCAGATCTGTGGAGCGGTTAGACCTTACTAAGACTATGACCCATTTCCCTTTTGTTGTATATATTTCTCTGTAATTTGCTCAAAAATCGACGTGGTATTTCTATGTAATGGTTTTGATTTTAGAATTCATAGAATTTTTGGATTTTTGTTAATATTCAAAATTTGTACAAATTTCTTACTTGCTTGGATATGGTTAAGATTCATAATCTGAACAAATTTCAACTACCCATCTCAATAATATTGTTATCTAGAGGCATTCAATGTATTTTTTGTTTCATTTAGGACTTTCTTCAATGGTTTGCAGTAGTTCTAAGAAATGCCCCCAAAGTATTATTTCTTGCATCTTATTATTGTTTTGTTTGAATTAGTTTTATGAAAATGGCTCGAAAGTTATAAATTGAAAGTTTTTTATTAGATCCCATCTCTTAGATCTATAGAGAGCTCATTTTTTAGATCTACAAATGGTATAAAAAATAATTTAGATTTGGGGTTTCCTTAAAAGTAATAATCTATAATTTTGTGGTAACTGGATACTCATCCTTATAAACATAATTCTTATTAATTTCACGCATGATAAGCTTATCACAAATAGCTCTATATAGAGGTAGTAACGAAAGAGACCAAATCTAGTCTAGGGTTCCGATCCAACTAAAATTATTTCAGCAACCCTAAATTGTCATCATGTCATTCTCTAATCATTCCTACATTAGTTTACTATAGTACTAATTATATTTCATTAATTTTATCTATTTATCACTTAATTTACCATTTATTAATTATTATACTTATAATTTATATTTATCAATTTAAACAAATAATACTTTTATTATTTAATTAAATGAGATCTAACTATCCTTTTTCAAATAAATTGTATTTTCATCTCTTTAATCAACTTCTTCCTTTATCAATTAACTTCATCTCATTTTAGAAACATCTTTTCATCTATCATTCAACTTTATCTTTGAATGTAAACTTATTTCTCACACTTATTCTATTATCAAAATAAATAATGCAATATTATCCTCACATCAATTCGAAAGGGAATTTTTCCATTTTATAGTTGAGTTGACTCTATAAAATGTCTAGTTAACTAAGGTCCTTGATCTCATCCTCATATTTCATTTGTTTTTTCTTAGAAAAGTCTATAATTTAAGTTATTCATCAATTTCATCCAATAACTCTTATGCAAGTATATTATGTCAAAATTCATTCTCATTCAACTCTAGTGTTACATGCTATTGAGTTGCATCATAAGGCATAATCAACTTTCAATTTTGAAGTTTGCATTGAAGTGATTACATAGGATTTGACTTGATTTCTTTTATATTTTTTTTATTACTTTTCTTTCTTATTTTTCTTAATTTTTTGTTTAAATTGTGAAGTGCTTGATGATTAGATTTAGAAATTTGATATCAACTCCTAGTCCAAGGCTTGGTCACTAGTCTAGTTTTCCCATAGATGTGACTACACTCAAATTTTCCTTGGGTGGCATGATCTTCTCTACCCTACTATGATTCTATAATCTATTGCTACAAGCTATCAAACCATACACAAAATTGTGATGATATTGACTTTCTAAAAACTATGGCACTTATAAGCACCTTGAGAGATTTGCTATAAGAGGACTGAAATATGCAATTCCCGACTCTTAATCAAATCTTGTTGCTAATTTCATACTTTTTTAAGAAATAAAAGGCTCACTATCTAGAATGCCTAAATGTTTAACTATAGTATCTAAGTTGATCTTGATATTATTTCAAATATCTTTAATAATCTTTTGATTTATCTTATGTTGAGCTAGTGTCTTAAAGCTTATCCGTAAATATGATATCCTAGGCACTTAATTTGAATAGTTTGATATTCAAGCTATTGATCTAATTTAACAAAAGGGTTAGCTTGAAATATATGAAAACCATGTTTGAATTCAAAGAATGTGATTGTGGGTATGATTTTATCCCTTAAACAAAATCTCACCCAAAAAAACAAATAAATCAAAATAATGGATTTGAACTACATAAATTAAGTAGATTAACAATTGATATATTTTAGGCTACACTAGAAATAAGTAAACTAAAGGCTAATATATTTTACGATTTTGTTAATGTTATATATATAATAAACCAAATTAAATGACATAGTTATATAACCATTATCTCAGCCAAGATAAAGGAATAGAAAGAGCTCAACATAGATCTGAACCTTAAGGGATATATAAGTTGAAGGCTAATAAATTTTAAACTTTAATCGATTTTGAATGCAAATTAAACTTATATTAGAACATCCTTTTTTTCTTTTTTTTTTTACATAATCCAGAGTATAGAACTATAAAATGCAGTTGATACTATTGAACATAGATACTTGTTAATTTTTAAGTGTGTGAAACTTTTTTAATAAAAAAACATTTATATTCATTAATATAAAACTAGTGAAAAATTCTTAGTAGAGACCTTAGCTCTACTAATTCCACATTCTTGAGATAAATATTGATGAAAACATCAAATTTCCTTTCTTTACTTTCTTATCCTAGGCCAGAGCCCTACACAGCTGGTGTTGGATGGTGATTAACCAAAACGCAAAATATCTAGAAATTGAGAAATTGAGAAAAAAAATGCAGAATCTTCAAGTGTTACAATACAACTTCCAATCAATTTGCTAAAAAAGATTACAAATTCGCATTGTAACAGAATTCACATCCTTCTACTCATAATCACTTGATCATCTAAATACCTTGATGATAAAACTATTATAATTACTTAAATAAATAGAGATCTTAAGAACTAACAAATATTTAATATTTTTCTCTTCCACCCTCATCTCTTCTTACTCCAGAACATTTTATTCACAATTTCTCTTTACTCGTTTATAATTATTGGTGGGAGACATTACAATACTCCTAATGTACACTACTCAGCACGTGTTTTATAGGTGTATGTCCTATCCAGGTGTTCTATATTAATGACTTTGCGTGGGGAAATTATGAATTCGGCTAGCAAACTACAACAGAATTGATTGCAGCACAGATTTTCAATGAACAATTAAAACTCGAGTCAGACAGGTATTGATTCAATTAAATTTGAGAGGCGGATATTTGTTGGGGATTACAAAAGCAAAACAATATGATATGTCCAAATTCCTGTGTCTCAATTGAGACCGCTACAGCACTACAATTATTCATATGAAGTGATGGCCTATGTAACAGGCTACGCTGACGTCATTTCGATGTACCTGCCATTGTGTCTCTTCACTTCAATTCAATATTCCAACTTGACGTGGTGATGGCTAGTTTCTGCCTTAATGGAATTCAGAATGGATAATTATAGACTTTGATTCCAACTGTGTTTGGTGAGAAATTAAATACAATATGGTAAGTTGTGCTCGCTCGATTCAATTCACTATACATCTGATTAACTACTAGCAATTGCATCTTGGTGTGTAATGGGTATGACGAAGAGTAGTGGAATGTCAATTAGGTAAAATCTTAGGGTTATTTTTGCATACATTTGTGTATTATATGAGGTGAATTGGTAGGACATTTATCAAATGATTTTTTTTTTTGAAAAAGGGTCTCAATGGAGAAGTGATAGCTTTAAATCAACTATACATCTAGTTATATGGATTGAAACAAAACCTCTGAATCAGAAAGATAATTAGGCTCCATTACCAATAGGTTCATGTTATGTTTGAAATATGGAGAGAGGGAGAGAGGGTGATAGATAGGGATAGAATGAGGAATAGATGGAGGAAGGAAGAGAGAGAGAGAGAGAGAGAGAGAGAGAGAGAGAGAGAGATGGGTAAGGAGACAGGTATAGAGAGGAAGATAGAGATAGACATTAAGATGGAGGTGGAGAAGGAGAGGGAGAGATAGAGAGGAGAGAGGGATGGATAGAGAAGGAAGAGATAAATATATAGGGATAGAATGAGAGAGGGAGAGATAGAAAATAAAGATAGAGACATGAATTGATATATAGAGAGGTAAATAGAGGGAGTGATATCAGGGTAGAGAGATGGAGAGATAACGAGTTAGAGATAGGGGGATATATGGAAGAAGAAATATGGAGGGAAAGAGGGAGAAAAAAATAGATACAGAGGTCTAGAAAGAGGGAGACATGTCTAGAGATAGGGGAGAGAGGAAGATAGAGGTAGAGATGAAGATAGAGTGAGAGAAGAAGGATACAAATAGATCGAGAGGTAGATAGACATAGAGGGAGAGATAACAATAGAGAGATATAGGTAGATAAAGAGGGAGAGATAGAGAGATAGAGAGGAAGAGGAAGAGGAAAAGGGAGAGGGATGTATATGGTGAGATAAAGTGAGAGATATAAAAAGATATAGAGGAGGGGTGATGGAGAGAGAGAGACAAACAAATAGAGAGTAGAGATACACAAATAGAGATGGAGAAAGGGAAAGAGAAATAGGGGGAGATAGAAAGAGGGAGAGATAGAGATATACGTGAAGAGAAAGAGAGAGATGGAGATATATGGGAAGAGAAAGGGAGAGAGGTAGAGCTAGAGATAGGGAGATGGAGATATATGGGTAGAGGTAGAGATAGAGAAGAGGGAACAAATATGGAGATAAAGGTAGAGAAAGATATGGATCTAGAAAGAGATAGAGAGGAGAGAGAGGGAGAGAGAGAGAGGGAGGGAGATATAAATAAATAGAGAGGGACAGGAGTTTAAGCATATTGCCAATAGAAAAATACAATCTATGGTAGAAAGCAATTCCTTAATAGTTCAATTGTTATTTTCACAAATGGTTACCCACATTGAACTAAACTTCTTCAAATAAATAGTCTTGAAGAGATCTAGCTCCACAAAAAAGTGAGCTACAATATAAACTATCTTCATCCCAAAACGATAGGAGAAGAGTAAGCAATCATAACCAAACAGGTGAGACAAATAGGGTCTCGTTAAAATGCTAAAAAATATAAAAAATACTTTATAATTGTAGGATATGCATAAAATGTAATTTTTTAAAAACATTTAGAAACTTTCAAGTGAATGCAATTGGCAGGTGTAAAGCCAGAATCCACAACTTTTTCCAGCATTCTCCTTGCCTGTGCCAAAATAGGAGCATTGGAACACGGTATGGACATCCATCAAAGCATCCAAAACAACCTAGCAATGTACAGGCTCAAAGAATGTTTTCTTAATAATGAAAGCCTTTTTTATTACTATACACTTGAGTGCCAATTTTTTTTAGACATATTTACATCTATCATCTATCAAAGATATTAAGAAAATTTTATAAATTTAAAGACAGCAAAAGTAAAAAATGCCCATAATAAATGGAGGTGGAAGATGTTAAGTGTCTTCTAAAACATGCAGTGTCACTTAAGCATTAGTATTTTTACTTTCTAGAAACAATTTTTTGCATGCTTTTGTGGTGATGGGTACAAGTGTGAAGATAATGCATTCACTCCCTCTTTTAGAGATATGCAAATTTCATTGTATATCTAAAGGCATTCAATTGCATATAATTATCTTTGAATACAAAGAAAATATTGACCACATTTAGAAGGAGCATATGTTGGTTTCTTGTACCTAAAATAAATCTACACCTATAAAACTATTAAAAAATTCTTAGTATGGTTGGAGCTTCTTTGTATTTTGAAAGAATGTTTATACAAAAATAAGGAAGATCAGTTTGTATAAGATATATTCAGTGCTCATTTGAACAAAAGAAAATCCTTAGAAAAGATAGAAACCTATTATCTAAAGGCCACTAGTAAATTGAATCCTAGTTCATCGATCAAACACATTCACCAATGGTATTGTTATTATGCAATTGTTAGTGTTAATCATGAGAACCAATGAAAGGACATTGAAATAACAAGTTTGCAAAAATCTTCAAGAAAATCCAAAAACCACGTCACTAGTTTCATATTATGAATATCATGTATTAAGAACATTACCAAACAAAAATTGAATCAAAATTTCTATGGGCAATAAATATTGACTTGTAGTGTGAAAAGCCTATCCTCAAACTGCACTTGGTCGAGAAATCAGCTCCAATTGTTGCTTTATACTAATTGTTGAATTTCGTGTTTACATATCTCTAAGGCACTTAAGGATAACAGGTGAACTAGTCCTAACTTCGACTAGTATAAAAATGGGGAAATAATGAACTCTTTCGTGAGCTAATTTAACCATGGAATCCCTCAAAAAATGCTTTTCTCTCAAGCAAATGAATTCTAATCTAAATTAAATTATCTATAGAAACACTCGCAAGTATTTCTTACTCCACAAATCATGCCTGAAAGTCCAATTAATTTAGCACCAAACATTGATTTTTTACATAAATCCATACTGTTACTTCTATTAAATTAAAGCTGGGAACAAACAGATAGTTTTAATATTTTTCCCTAAAAATTAATGAACCTTGACTTAGTTTAGCCACATCAAAACTAGTGACAGCAAAAAGATTTAAATTTCTTTCCCCCATAATTAAGGAGCCTTGACCTCATTTAACCACATGTATTAGCACTTGAAAAGATTACTTACCCTAGTTACATCAAGTTTTTGACCTGGGGTACAAATTTCAAGGCGCCATGGTGCAATGGGTATGTGCAAGAACATCATGGAAAAAAAAGGCCCTTAAGTGGCGAAAAATTCAGAAAAATCAAAGTTAGGCAACTTGACTTAAAAAATTTAGAATAAGTTATCTATATTATTTCAAAAATATCTAAGAATAGAATCTGTAGCAAATTGAATATAGTTTCTAAACTACTAGGTTTTTTTTTTTTTTTTTTTAAATCTATTTAGTGAAAATTTGAAATTTCAATGCAGTATATTTAAATTTTAGGGAAAAAATAAGAAGTAGGTGTCTATCTAACCACCCGAACTACAATAAAATGATAATATTTTTTATAATATTTTAGATATAAGTAGAAGACTCATGTCCTCATGTGATACATATTTTTTTGTAATTTTTTCCAAGTAAATAAGTAATTATGAATTTTTTATTACAACTTTTAAAAAAATATAAAAACTTGTATGTCTGACCACCTTAACTTGGTCAAAAATTCATGAAATTCAATTTTTTTTTTTTAATCTTATAGTATGTGAAGCATAGAATGTGATGCATGTTTCATATTCAAAAAATGTGACCGTTTGAAAGCTATAGATGTTTTTCAATCAACCTATCAATCAGAACTTTAGTCGTAATTCAATAAGAAAATGAACAATAATTATTTATTAAATTCAAAGTAAAGAATAATTTATATTGGTGGAAAGTTAAGAATCTCCTTTAAAAACCCTTTTCGTTTCATGAATTTTGGGTAAAAAAAAGTCGTCAGCCACATACCCATCATATCGCCACTTTTTGGCCCATCATGATCCTACACATACCCTAATGGTAATAGGAGACACTTAAAAAAGTGCACAAACAGATTCAAACAATAATTCAGATCATAATACCGATAGATAAGTGCTAAAGTTGTGGTACAACAAAAATTGGGCACATCCAAAATTGACCTTTATTGACAGATCTTAAGAATGTGTTCCATGCAACCCTTAATCCATATTGAATTAAAGGTGGGCACATAAACTCACCCAAGATTTATCGTGAAAGCCACAAAAATAACTTTAAAACCTACGGGAACTTTCTAGAATATCATTAGCTGCAAACTACTAAGCTGCTACCTAATGCAATCAACTCTGTAGACAACAGCCCCTAAAAATGGCAACAGTTCAAGTGACTTTTATATGCTTTCATAAAACTGTGAAAAAAGACCATGTCATACGAATATGCCCAGCATGTGACGCGTAGCAACTAAGACAAGAACAATATGGGTTTGTGAATCTGGGGCTTTGTCATCATCACAATCAAATCATGGTTGATTCATATTGTTGTTAACACTTCCAATATTAGTATTACTCTTGGAGGACCTAACTGTTCCCCTCCTGCTACTGCTATCATTAGTTCCCTCCCCAAGAGCCCTATTAGTATTGTTGCTATTACTTGCCCCCCCACCCACCTGAAATTTTCGTCACCATTCTCCACTATTTTTGCTTGACTTGTGTTGCCATTAATCCTTCCATTACAAATGCATTTTTTTTCCTCTAAGTCTGTGACCTAAATCAAAAACCCTGGCATATTTTACTATCCATAAATGGATTTAAAAATTATTATTATTCAATTCAACAGATATTTGGAATTGATAAGAAATGTGACTATAGATTAAGAACAAGGAAAGAAATGGACACGAAAAGAGAATGGGACTGATGTCACTATCTTCATTGCACAGTACAAAAGCGCTCTCGATTTCTTTCACCCAGGTTGCAAGTTCGTGAACAAAAACTAGCAGATGAGATTGAACAAACACTGGTGGATGAGATTAAATGAAAATTGACCAGTCGAGCTGCCAGCACAGAGATTAAACAAAAATTGAGCAGGCGAGCTGCCAGCACAGGGGTACAATGCAAGTTGTGTGACAACCAAAAACTCCTGAGATAGAAAAAGCAGCAGAAAAGTTTTAACAGCTGCAATCGTTTTAATCATCTCCTTGAAGGTAATGAACCATCGATTGCACATTTTAGGTTGGGCAACTTCACATTGGATACGCCTTCGGCATAAACAAAAGGGAAATCTACCAAAGACAAAGACATTTTGAAGAGTATAATTGCTTAGGCAAGTAAGAAAGATGGCATAGAAGCTCACGCAATGTGGAATGTTGGTCATTGCTTGCTTATGGTGGAAGTGATAATTTTTTATGAGGGAAAAAGTCTCAAGACAACTATATATCAAATGGATAACTTCAGTGGTGGTGGAGGGTTTGGTAGTGGTGGCAGAGCCGGAGGAGGCTTAGGTGGTGGTATTGGTGGTGAAGCTAGAGGAGGCCTCAGTGGTGGTGGTGGTGTTTGAGGAGCTAGAGGAGGCTTTGGTGGAGGTGTCGGTGGCAGAGTTGGGGGAGGCTTTGCTGGTGGTGTTAGAGGAGGTGCTGGTGGTGGCTTTGGGGGAGGTGCAGGAGGAGGGAGTGGGTTTGGAGGAGGCGTTGGTGGAGGTAGCGGCTTCGGCAGTGGAGTTGGTGGAGGGGGAGGATTTTAACTCTAACTTTCCTATTTGTGAAATAATGAGCGTGGTCTTACTGTAGTTGTGTTATTAGCTACGATATTCACATTCTTTCATTGTATGGTTGTCCAACGATTCATCTATTCTGAACAATGTTATAAGGATTGTATTTTCCAAATGAATTGAAATTGTTCTAGTACAATGAAATAAAAATTTGATGCCAGTTAACCTCTTGATTTTTGTCACTGTTAATTTTGATTACCTTTAAATTTAAATGTAATGAGACCTTACAAGCGGTAGGATTAATATTGAAAGAACCAAAATCGGAAGGAAAAAAAATAGCTACAATGACCGAGAAGTTAAAATTGACGTAGTATATGCGGAAACAATATTCTTACAATGACTAATTATAATGGAAGAATGAGATCATCTTTTCATTTCATACACTTTTATATTTGATTGGTAATTTAATTGCAAATTCTCCAGCATGAATAACTTTTATCTCAAATAAAGTTATTTGATTGTGTGATGAAAGAGCAAAACCGAACTTCGTAATTCAACCCCATTCCAAACTGACAAAACCAAACTTCTTCTTGACTATTTCATGTAATTTCATGGCAACACAATCTTGTTACCCCAAAACACAGTTTCGAATGCAACACAATAACTTGTATTTATTTAATTCCAAATCCAACAGCACATATAAGTCTGCAATACAAGATTTCAAACAAATTACAAATAAGACACTTCATATGCTTTTTCTCTTTTCACTCAGCCTTCCTCTATTTTATTCACTCTCTCTCCCTTGTTGAGTATTGAGCAGATAAAAACATAACTAACAACAAAATGAATAAACAATTTAAAATAAAGAACAAAATAAGAGACACAAATTTATTGTGGTTTGGCAATTGCCTACATCCACTCTCAAGAAGGGAATAACTATATTAATCAATCACCATCTAGTACATGATCTACCATATATTTATACAAATCTCTTCGATTACAAAGAGATGAGAGAATAAAAATGGTCATGTGACCATTGGGCTTCACATCCCAACAATCTCCCCCGTGAAGTCCAACTGGCACAACCATGCACTATCATCCCCTACATTTCCACTTCGAACTCACATTACAACCAAGCCCATCGAAGATTTTAACTTTGCCAAAATTTGTTCACAGACACTCTGAATTAACCTTCTCCATGTCAAATCAAAGTTAACAACATCTCCTCTTACTAATTTCTTACACACAAACTTTCCCATCAAAACATTACTTGATGTCGATTCATAAAACACTCCTTCATCATGCCAATTTCCCATGAATGCATTGGATTGAAATCCTTGTCACAGAATTTGTTCATTTAGCTTTTCTATTGGCACTAATGTATCAATATCAGCTAGAAATATAAAGGACAGGGCATTCTTCTCAGCCTCCTCAAAATCCTTCCTTAGATTACTTTCGCTTTCTCCATCCAACTTTGACATAATTTCAGGTCCATTGATACAGAAAAAGAAGGCACTGGTTTCATTTGCAACTGCCCTAGCAATTAAGGTTTTTCAAGAATATAGCTTGTTGAAACACCTCTGAAACCTTGTGCCTCTCAGCTCTAATAGCTACTTTCCATGAATGATTGATAACAAACCTAGGAGGTATTTTCCATGTCGTCTTTGGCACCATGCTCACAGTAGATTTCTTGGCAAAGCCATTCTCACTAGCCTCAGAATTTGATTTCGCACTACCACTTGCTCCAGCTCATGAAGAGCCTATTGGGGTTGCAACTATGACTTGACCACTCCTAGATGTTCCAATAATTTATGAAAGCTTCTTCTTTCTTACTTCGTCAAGCTTTTCCAATGATCTTTTAAAAGGTCTCATACCAACAAGCTTAGCCATAGCTGCCAATATTGAAAATGCAGCATGAGGAAGTTGAATCCTCTTTAAAGAGCCAACCCTCGACTGCTTGCCTATGCGGTACCTCATTTCTCCACTACAAGGTGTTGCTTTGTTCTTCCTCGTCCCTTCCTCTCCCTCTGCCACCACCTCGTTCAAGGTGGTGACAAAGTAGTAATTCTTGAGCCTGTGATCACTTCCCACCATGCTAAAGTAGATCATATGGCTCTCCTCGTCCAAGATATCTAGGCACTCCATACTAGTGGAGGCAGACAACCCAGAGATGATGCACACTTCTCTTATACTGCCCACCTGACCGTCCCCCTTCATAGCACAGTTGCAGATAAAATTCTTATAAGTTTGAGGCTTGTCGAATTGTCGCACCACAGACCACACCACATTAACCGATGCATTGATGCCTTGGACCACCATGGAAGAGCACTGATCGCCCTCCATTTCATGCTTGTGATATCACCCAATCACTTCTCTAATGTATGCATATTCTTCTTCCTTCATTCCCACTGGAATGATTCCACTATTCTCCTCCATATCGGATCTCAACCCAATACGCTAATCTCTACCCAAACAATATAGATCAGCCGTCTGCTCCTCAACGGGATGCCCACAGACCATACTTGGAGCGCTCATTATTTTTCTTCAAATTCTTCAAATTCCTCAAACATGTCTACCTCTCCATCTTCTTCAAGTTCTCTGTCAACTTCACCATCTAGACCTTTCCCGCCATTTCCAGCTTGCAGGGCTTTCTTCTCAAAGTCCTTCAAATATGCCACCGTTGCACTATCAGCCTCTCTAGCTTCACCTGCATGCAATTATGCTCCAATAAATAGCATATCTTCATCCATTGGAGTGGCTTCTACAATTGATTTTGCAACCAAGGAGTTTCATTTATTTCCATCAACGAAATTCCACATTCAACAACAACAACAACTATTTCTTCATGAGGCACTACATGTTCTTTTAACTTCTTATTTGTGGAATTGTGATCATAATTTCTAACCCTACCTTTCATGGAATTCCTCACTTCTTCTCGCTCCTTTGGAAGATCAAACGTGACCCTCTTGTTACCTTTCATTGATTTCAACTTCAGAGATTTATTCCTTTTGTGTGAATTCTCAAGACCTTGCTTGCCCATGTGACCAAGCCTCTTGAACCAAGGCTCCGTGTCACTATCCACCATTTCCTTCACAGCTCGCACCTCATTGTGACTCTCTAGCACATATAAAGTGTTTAATTTGCTACCTTCTGCAATCACTTGGGCTCCTTTTGTCACCTTCCATCTACTTAGTTCAAAAGTGACTTCACATCCTTGAGAACTCAATTGCCCAACTGAAATTGAATTATGTTTCAGTTGAGGGACATACCTAACATCCATTAACAACCAACTTTTTCCATTTGATAGTTTCAACAAAACATCTCTTATGCCAAAACATCTCTTATCCCTACATGAAGTAACATGAAACGAAATTCCCGTATCTAGCACCCAAGCATTTGTTTTAATTTCTTTTTTCATTAACATAAGTATAGTATCTTCCATATCTGCTCCTTGGATCTAACCTGGCTCTAATACCAATTGTTGAGTATTAAGGAGCAGATAAAAACATAACTAACAACAAAATGAATAAACAAAAAATAAAGAACAAAATCAGAGACACAAATTTATAGTGGTTCGGCAATTGCCTACATCCACTCTTAAGCAAGGAATAGTTGTATTAATCAATCACCATCTAGTACATGATATGCCATATATTTATACAAAGCTCTTCAAATACGAAGAGATGGGAGAATATAAACGTCCATGTGACCATTGGGCTTCATATCCCAACATCCCTCTTGTAGTGCTTTCTAATCTACACGTCTTCCTTTAAATCCGCTCGACTCTCACTATTTTGGTGCATTCAAATATTCAGTTCAAACTCTTGGTAGGATTTTTCCTCGTCAATTACGTCCTTCTAAGAGCTTTTCCCTTCCAATAACGCCCTTCTACCAAAGTTCAATATGTTCACTAAACTGACTTCTCTCCTCTCTATCCGCTTGATCATCATCTCACAGTGGTGCACTCTCCCTTATCTTAAGTTTTTGACATTGCGAGATTAAAAATCTTTGGTATAAATATTACAATTTTTTTTTTGTATAGATATAATTGTATCGTGTGCTTGTTGATGGTAGATAGAGGCAAACAATACACAATGCTACAAAAAATAATCTTATATTCAACTTGATCACTTGATCACATGATGATAAAACATTACAAATCACTTTGGTATATAAAGGTCTTGAGAGTACAATGAATTTTATAGAACATTAATCAACATGTCACCTTAGAAAACTCACTAAATAATTGTTTAACATTTTTTCCTTTCTAGAATTACAACTTTCTCTTTATTATTTAATGTGAGAGAAATTACATTATTCCAACACTTTTTCATTTCCATCACTAATTTCTTAAGCATCCACAATGCCCAAATTTATTCATAGGTTCTTGAAATTCTCCTTTATTAATGTGTTTGTGAATATATGTACCAAACAATCTTCAAATCTACAAAACTTCAAATAGATTTCTATATTGTTTACTAACTCTCTGACAAAATAATGTGGTATGAATGTGCTTACTCCATTAATAACATATAAGATTACAATGACTTCTTTTGAATCATAACATATAATTATCAATCGTCCAAATGAAACATTTAAATCTAGTTTGATTACTATTGTGCTCAATATGTGAATATTTATGTGCACAAGATTTTAAATATTTATATGACCTTTGGTTATGTAAACACACCAATCTATCAATAATTCACCTACATACAATCATTTCATAGATTATTTTTTCCCCTCTCTAATCCAACATATTTATGTAGAATGGGTTTTCAATTCGAAATTAGTACAAAGATGGAAATCCTAACATGATTCATTTTTATGCCCTTTCCTATTACAATGAGATCAATGTAAATACTACACGAATTGACTTAGTTACATAATTATATTACTACTAAATTTATTTATTTTTACCTCTAACATATCCAAAGCTTTCATTTTAGACTCTCTTTTGATTCAATGGGCTCTCTAATTCTTTGCACAAACTTTCTCAAACATTTTCTGTCATAACCTATTGTTTTTATTATTGTCATCATCACAACTAACAATATTTGTAAATTCAAACACATTGTTATCTTTAATTTTATACTTTTTATTAAATTAAAAAATAGTTATATCACGCATATCAAATGGTTTAATGAAAATGAATAACACAAATCATTTGAGACATCACATAATGAAGACTTGGCCTTTAGACATTTTTTTTTAGTATCCTAAAGTAATTGATAAAAAAATTATTATAACATGATCAACTTTTTAATTGTTGTTATGCTTCATCATGTAATGTCACAACTCTACAAAATGTTGTGGCCTTTTTTTAGTCTAAGATCTAATAAAATAATGACAACCTACTTGTTCTCATCTTCAATCTCCTTTTATTGTGATATTAGTGATAGGATCATCAATAATTTGTGGCCTCCCTATTGAGTTGTAGCTCATATGGACAAGCTAGAACTCAAACCTAGGACCTTCCATTTGCTGCTAGAGTGCTCTACCAATTGGACTACTATACCCTCTTTGGCCATCCCATCATCAGTCTAGGTGTGGCTTACTTCCAACACCCCCCTTAAGCCACACTACTAGTGCTTGGGGTTCCTAACCTAGCTTTGATACCACTTGTTTAGCTACAACCCATATGGACAAGCTAGGACTCAAACTTAGGACCTTCCATTTGTTGTTGGAGTGCTCTATCAATTGAGCTACCGACCCCTCTTTGGCCAGCCCATCATTGGTTTGGGTGTGTCTTACTTCCAACACTCCCTTTTTTTGTCGAATTGCTTATCTTAAGATTTATAGACTGGAAAATAAATTTGAATGCATATTTTTTCTTTTACCATCCATATTACTCTCTTTCTTTACTTCTTGCATCTTCGCAAGATGCTACAATTTCTTCCTTTAATTTATTGATGCTCTATTCTTTATCCTTTAGCAGTGGTAGTGATTCCTTTAGGGTTTCTAATAAGACCCATCTTCCTTCCATGATCCTCTCCAACTTGCCACTATGATACCACTCTAATGGTCGATAGGGATAGACAATACACACAATGTTAGAATAAATTAACTTATATTCATGTTGATTAATTGATCACATGACAATAAAACAATAAAATTTGTATATAGAAGTCTTGATAGTACAATGAATATTCTAAAACCTTAACTGACATAGCACATTAGAAATCTCACTAAGAAAGCATTCAATATATTTTCCCTTCTAAGAATATTCTTAAACAAAATATTTACATCTTTCTCTAGAAATTACATTATTTCAACAAATTCTTCAAGGGTGAAGGGTGAAACTTGATTGTTTTGGTATTCTAATGGACTCAATATTATTCTCCACTAGAGATCAATGAACACCTCATGTTCATATTTGGATTTGAAGAGGTTAGTGTGTTTAGAGTCCAAGGGCTTGGTTTCAATGGACCTAAAATATTTGTGATAAAATTTAGATGGGATTTTTTATTTCTACTTTATATGTATCTCAGTGTACCAATGGAATGTATCGAGTGGGATTAAGTTAGACCTTATGTTTTTTCAAGCAAGTTGAATTCGTGTACATATGTATTATGAGGATCTTATGGATCTTAGAATGTTATGTGCTAGTCTCTAATATGACTTCACATTCAAGATTCAATTTTTAAGGAGGTGTGGTGAAATCTAAACTACTATGCCTTGAACCAAATTAAATTTTGGCCATTTTGTATAAGCATTTCTAAGTGTATTTTAGGTATTCATGGGACTATTTGTTTATAATATTTTATTATGCTTGAGAATGTAAGTTTAAATCATGGTTGGTGAACACATGAAATATATTGATACTCCCTTAAATGTAAATCAACTCAAAGAAAATCAAATTTGTTAGTGAGTAAGAGTAAGGATTTATGTGGTAGTATTCAATTTTAGAAGCTTAGTTCCTTTTCCTTGAGGCTTTCCCCTCCAACTTTTTGTACAACAAACTCTTAAAAATGTTTATTTTGAGCTTTCAAATTGCATTCCATTTTAATTGTGAGTTTCCTTAACAAAGGAAGATCAAATCCACATGTAATTAGTCTTTGCTACAAAAAAAAATTGATTGATACAAACTATAGACAAGTATATAACCCCTACTCGAATTAGCTATTATTGCTCTAGGGTCCTTAATCATTTTTTAGTAATCTTCATTAAATTTATTAGCTATTGCAACCAAATGTCAAGCTCCAAGTTGAAATTGCAATAGGTTTCCATCAGTATGTCAATATTTTTTCATAAATGATGATTATAGAATATAGTTACCAACCAAATATAAATGATCCATTCCATCAAACGAGGATGTAATTTTTAATTGAAATTTTGCGCACTAAAAGAGTAATAGATTTAAATAAATAATAGGAACAAATTAAATTATTAGCCTTCATCTCACTAAAAAGTTTTTTTCATAACACTCAATTGGATAAAAAGGACAATAAATAAATTAAATAAAAGAGAATAAATCTCTCTTTGGTTCTGCTTAAAAGACCATTTAAGTCTCTTTTAAAATGATTTTCTTATGCTTGAGAGTTGTAAATTCATATTTCTAGTTCTTCATTCGAATAATCACAACCATTCAAGCTTCACATAGTTTTTAAGGCCTTTCTTCATGGATGATTTCAATTTTCATAACTAGGCTCACAAGATGTTCATCACACTCCTATTGTATGATAGATGGGCTTTAAAATCATTTGCAAAGATAATTTTGATAGTGATAGGTCATCAACCTTAATTTGTCCTTGAGTGCATGGTTTAGTAATGGAAGAATACACCATGGAGTAGGCTAAGTGTTTATATTCAAGTTTGTATTTCATACACCCCTATATAAACATTAGAAATATTAGAAATGTAGGACCTGACTTGCAAGATAACCTCTAATATTTTAGAAGTCATCGCTTTAAGTTATTTTCAATAAACATTAATTTTCAAGGGGAAAAGGAAGGAAACTACTTGAAAATAAACTAAATTTCTAGGAAATTCACCGAAATATTTATTAACATCAAAATTTACACATAGCTCATTTATCTAAAAGAAAAAAAATAAAGATAAAAAGTCATGACCATGAATAGTTTCAATATTAAAAATTATACAATTTCAAGAAACAAGAAATGACAATTGATAATAATTTGAGTGGATGAATTGAATAGTAGAAGCACAAATAAATAGGCATATCTAAGAGAGAAAATTATAATTATATATCAATTTTTTTTTTTTTAAATATAAATGAAAAATTGACATGGTTACAAAGAGTTTAATTAATTGAAACTGAAAGGAATCATCTACCACTTTGAAGGCTTGAATATAAAAACTATTCTTCTACAAATATTACTTGATAGTAACACCCCTCTCCTCTCATATTTTTTTCTCAACAATGGAGGTATTGCTTTATATAGATTAAAAAAACCTAAATCTAATTATAGTAAAAAATGCCTTTGTTCAAAGCAACTTGGCATATTCCAACCATGATGATTGACATTGAAAAGGTGTCATGTAAACATGTATATCCTACAAAATCCATACATTTTGATGCTTTGTGCAATGCTAAATCCTTCTAGTAACTAAAACGTACAATCACATGGAAAGCATAATGGGGTCCCTTTCAATTTTTGCCTTGGGTAGATCCCCAAGGTAATTTTTTGGAATAAAAGCTTTATTAAGAAAGAAGAAAAAATTACAGAGAGTACATAAACAAAGCAGGAAAAATAGGAGAATGCTGGAAGCAAAAGAGCCTTCCAGAAAAAACAGACTCCTATTAACAAAAACCAATGAATGGCACTGTTTGAACACAGGAAACAGGCATATGAATGAGTGCTTTCGTATTTGGAACTCTAAGCTGATGCCCAAAGGTAATTTTACAGCTTCACAGTTATCGATCCTTGATGATGTAGAAATTTCCTACTAAAATCTCTATCAATTATTATGTTACGGATGTGGGCCCCAAGATTGTTGTGAATATTTGGCCAATGGTGCATAGATAGAAATATTTGATAGATTGGCACATTATATGAAAAATGTGGTGTTGTAATGTACCACATAGAAGC
>VDFB02047367.1:0-15500 GCA_007258455.2 Sequoia sempervirens | reverse complement strand
TGCTCCTCTCAACTTTCTGCTCTCAAAGGCAATGGGGTGCTTGTCTTGCATGAGAACAACTCCAAGTCCCTCACTTGAAGCATCACATTGCAATTCAAAGGGCTTTGTGAAATCTAGTAGGGCCAACACTGGACATGAGCTCATTATGTGCTTGAACTTGTCGAAGACTCCTTGTGCCTTATCTGTCCACAAGAAAGCTCCTTTCTTTGTAAGATCTGTATGGGGGCTGCCATGTGAGAATATCCCTTGACAAATCTTCTGTAGAATCCGCACAAACCCAAAAATCCTCTCAAGTGAGAAATATTTTTTGGAGGTGGCCAATCAAGGATGGCTTTAATCTTCTCTGGATCAACTTTGACACCCTTGGCACTAATGATGTGGCCAAGATACAACAGCTCCGTCATCCCGAACTCACACTTTGATTCTTTGGCAAACAAGCATTCCGCCTCCAAAATGCTAAGCACTTCTTCTAAGTGCTTGAGGAGTTTTTCCCAAGATGAAATATTCCGAGCCAAATTTTTTCAACTTTTTCAATTGCAAGTTACAAACAATACGCACCCGTTAAGGTTAGCTCTAAACCAAAACGATGCTGAAACAACTCTAACCGGAATGTACACCAGGATCCCGATGTGGGCAAGGTGTGAGCATTGGTCAGAGGATCTGAATTGAAATGCTTATGCAAAAACTCTAACCAAGAATGTGCCCACGAAGGACGATCATATGGTCAGAGGATCCCTATCACTAATAAGCTGAAATAACTCGATGTCAAGAATGTGCTTTCCAAACCGAGATGGAATGGGAGCTACCATATGACGAAGATGCTAAGAATTACAATGCGGTTAAGGGAAATAAGCTAGAATGCGGAAAGTAACTCGACACCCAGAATGTGCTTTCTAACCCGGAATGGGAAAGGAGCTACCATAGGGCGGAGATGTAAGATATTACAAGGCAATTATAGAATGTAAAGATGAGCATTACAAATCAGATAATTAAGCAAGATTAAAAACTGCTGCCAGTACTACTGTCAGCTTACAATATGATAGAGAATTCGCCTGCCAAGAGCATAGAGTTAGAACAATTCAACAAGCATTTAGATATAGAATTCTCCTTGCTTAATGGAAATACCAAACTGATTTCTTCTCTCAAAAACTAGATTTAAGATTCTGATCAAATCAGATCTGCACTTTTAAATGCAAAACCAGCAACCCTAAAATCCACTAAAATGCTCACAACTCACTCAATACTTGTCAGAATGACATGAGACTTGATGCAAACGAATGCTAGGATGATGACAATGAAGCCTAGACAAAGAAACAGCTGACAAATTGAAGTATTTTTTTTTTAAACACTTGCCAGGCGGAACAGAATGGTACAGCCTCTAGAAATGTTCTACCAACAAGATAAATTCAGATTCTTCATTATAAATCACCAAAATTTGCACAAATGGGCGCCTAGGGCATAGAAATGGTTCTAGCCAATACCCAGAACGAATATATTTTTATTTTTTGACTTATGAGCAAATACAACATGCAGCTATACTAAATCAGCAACTCCAGAACTTCATTAACATGCTAGAAATTGAACTACAAATGCAAAATAACTACTACAATGCAAAAATCTCACTACAAAATCCACACAACTACAAACTAACTCTCCACTAGTTGCTATCTTTCAAGCAAGAAGTCGAGCCAAGGCTAGGAGGCATACATTCCTCGAAGCAATCCCAATACCATTTCGGCAGCATAACATTACTCAAGTCATAAGATGATAAAATGAAGAGAGAAGGCCTTCTTTTATAGACTTAGTAGTGAATCTCTAGATGCTTCTAGAAAGTGTGCCCTTTTTCCAATTTGAATTTGACTTCATTTTCCCTCCAAGAGTGGCGTCCCTTTTTAAGAGCAAAAATAAATCTTTTAATCAAATAATATCTCCCTCAAAGTTGGCGTCCAAATCCTCTAGCTAAAATTTGGCCTTTAGAAATATTAAAATATTTCCTCCATGTGAAAATACCCTTCAATGTCCCCCTTTTAAAGACAATATTAATTCATGATGCTAGAACAAGTAATTATAATGTTAAATTATAACATTATAATATAAAATATCTTATATCACCATGGAAATGCATCAGAAGCCAAATTCAACCATACCGTCTGAACAGACTACCATAGTGAAGCCTACTGATTAGGAGTCAACAAGTCAACTACTAAAAATAGAATTTACTAAAAATAGTAAATCCATGTAATTGCTCAGAATGCCGAACCGAAACCACCAACGCGAAGCTCTCTGAAAACCCAAAAAGAATCCGCAATCCAAAATCAACAATTCCAAATGCAGACTTAGCAAAAAGACGAAAACACCCTCTAAGAAGTTTGGAAACCCTGATTCGAGCTTCTGCTAGCCGACAGCTCACTGGGAATAGGCCATCAATCACTGAAAGGTGTAGTGCTAAAAATGGGGACATTACACAAGACTTACTGAAGATGAGAATATCGTCGAAGAAGATGAGCACGATCTTCGTCAACTGCTGTCTAAAAATCTTGTTCAAACAAGATTAGAATGTAGCTGGAGCATTTGTCAAACCAAATGGCATGACAAGAAATTCAAAATGCCCAAAATGGCATCTAAAAGTTGTCTTCTCAATATCCGCCTCCCTCATCCTAATTTGATGATAGCCCGAACGAAGATCAATCTTCGAGAAAAACATAGCCCCATGGAGCTCATCAATAAGCTCATCTATCCTAGGAATAGGATATCTATTCTTGATGGTCTTCTGATTTAATGCGTGGTAGTCAACACACATACGCATTGTTCCATCTTTTTTTTTTTACCAACACCACTGCTGAAGCAAAAGGGCTTTTGCTTGGCCGAATAAAACCCATCTCCAAAAGCTCTTTGATGGCTTTCTCAATTTCATCTTTTTGCTTCTTGGGATAACGGTAAGGCGTGGTGATGACGGGCTTTGCTCCTTCTTCTACTTCAATCACATGCTCAAAACCTCTTTTAGGAGGTCTCCTGGGAGGTAGGCTACCAAAGACTTTACTCTTTTTGGTAAGTAAGGCTTGGATATCAAGATGATATTGCCTCTTCTCTTCCACTGGATCAGCTGGTAGGACCATACACTCTGCTTCCCATTCAACTTGATCATGACGGATCAGCCTTTCCATTCTTTTCAAGGACACAATTCAAGGGCCCCCATTTGACATCCCTCTCAAAACAACCTTCTTTCCATCAACTTGAAATTTCAGCTCCATTGTTTGTAGATTCAAGGTGATCTCTCCAAGAGATCACAGCCATTGTATTCCCAACACGGCATCGGTATCACCAATACCCACAACATAGAAATCATCTTTCACTTCATAATTACCTAACTGAATAGAAAGGTTAGGAATCTTCTTTGTACATGACATGGTGAAACCATCAGCTACCATTACTTTGAAGCCTTCAAACTCTTCAGTCTTCAATCCTCTCTTTGTCACCAATCCTTCGTCAATGAAGTTATGAGTTGCTCCAGTATCAATTAGAGCAACTATCCTTTGAGAACCAACCACTCCACAAACCCTAAAGGATTCATTTTTTTGAAAACTTGATAGTTGTGCTAAAGCACTACCATCTCCAACCTCATTAGGCTTCTCTTCTGAAGCTTCTTCACCATCACTACTTGCTGATTCATATTGTTGATAAACGTAATCAGATTCTGATCCATAATCGCATAGCCTCCATTTGATGTGCTTTGCCTCTCCCATAGCAATTAAAGTTCTTAACCCAAGGTTCACTGAAGTGTAGCAAACACCATCCTTTTAAGCCGTTTCAAGCTCTTCGACATCTTTGGCAGAAATTTCTTTTGGCGATTTTGAAGAATATTTTATCCTTTCTTAGCCCGAAGGTTTCAATGAAACTTAGGCCTTGGGCCGCTAACCCATGCTTCTGCTTTCTTGATGGCTTCTATCTTAAAGTTGGTGGATCAAAGGCTTCGACCCATCCCTTCAAAGGCTCCATTAATCCTTCGTAAAAGAGAACTGCTAGACCTTTTTCACACATCGCTCCCCATTCAAATGGGGACCCCTTAATTTTTGCCCGCTCGCCTTTTGGCTTTGGTTTTTCCGGGATGCTCTAATGCGAGAGAATTTGCCAAGTCTCAGAGAATCAGGGGCCTGAGCCGGCCGCACTAGAGTCGCAATATATTGAAAACGAAGACTAACATTGATGTCAGCATGCTTCCAGCAAGCTTCCTGCTAAATTTCATCAGATTCCAGTCACTTACTATTTTTAGGAAGTGTGTAATTCCAGGCGTTTCTTCAGCATTTTTGAAGTTTCAACAGTCACACTACATTCAGAACACACCAAGCTACTCGCGTGCAAAATTTGAGCTGAAACAAACAACTTACTATTTTTAGCAGCTCAGCTTCCAGAGCGGATTTCAAGGTTTAGATGCGGAGTTTTTCAACGCATGTCTGGAGATTCCTTCTGGGTTTTCAGAGACCTTCGCGACGATATAACATGCAAAGCGAGATGATAACTTTCAGAGTTCAGCCTTCCGAGGCTATTTTTAGGGTTTGCATGTCAGCGTTTTCTTTGCATGTCGGCATATTCCTTATGGGTTTTTTGAGATCTACGCAATGGTGTGACATGCAAACGGAGATGGTCACTCGTTTGGGAACTTACTATTTTTAGCAGGTACATCCGACAGCCGCCTCCCAGCACTTCAGAATCATGAGTTGATAGCAACGCAACAGAAACGAGAACAAACGGAGATCATTTGATATGCATGCAAAATAAATTAGGGTTTCCAGCTTCGGGGCCTGAAAAGAGGGGTAAAAAGTCAGAATTTTCGAAAACCGGTGTAAACCACCGCGATCAACATCCTTCAAGCTATCTGTTGGTAAAATTTGAAGACAAACGAGGCACTTACTATTTATAGTAAGTAGTTTCAGAAACAAGCTAAAAATAGCAAGTCAGCAGCAGGCGCCGATGTCAGCAGGCAGGTCGCGTGGTGAGGAGCACCTCATTCGAATTTCAAATCAAACGGAGATGTGGAAGTATCAGAAGCAGGCAGTTACTATAAATAGCAAACCACCTTCAGAAATGGGCTAAAAATAGCAAGCCAACCCGAAATAGCAGTGTCAACAGGCCAACGAGGTCATGAAGATGCAGTGTCTAAAATTTCAAAACGATCTGAGCTTCTGAAGTGTGAAAATCAAGGGACTTACTAAAAATAGCAGGACATAGAGAAGCTGGCGAGGACGAAGAAAAATGGCTAAGTCTGGAACTTTATCCTTCACCACCATCAAAATGCGCCCACTTCAGCTAGAGACCTTGAGAAAAATGCAAAATGTTGAACTTCCTGCAGGAACTTGAAAATGCGCCCTCAAGGATGAAAAGACATAAAAAAAATTTCTAAGTCTGAAAGATATCCTCCAGCACATGCGAAATGCGCCCAGCTTGCCTTCAAGGTGTTTGAAAAAGTTTCTAACATGTTTCATCCTCCTGCCTAGCTAAAATGCGCCCAAGGAAAGCTGGTGAAAATTCAAAAAATTTCTAAGTACAAGTTTCGTCCACCTCCTATGGCAAAATGCGCCCATGCAGCAAGAAAGTCAAAGAAGGTCAAGGAGTTTTATCCTGCAGCTACCCCAAAATGCGCCCAGCTCAAGGTCTCATGTTTGAAAATTTTCTAAGTATAAAACTCGTCCTCCTCTCATGCCAAAATACGCCCAAGGAAAAGTTGGTGAAAGATATTTGAAAAATTTTCTAAGTATGAGCTTCGTCCACGTCACATGCTAAAATGTGCCCACCTCTCAACAAGTCAAAGGAGTCAAAGAGTTTTATGCACCACACATAGCAAAATGCGCCCAAATGGGGCCATGTCAAGACAAAAATAAGGAAGCTCAAGAGTCATCCTTCACATATGCCAAAATGCGCCCATGATTCAAAGCAAGTTAGAAAAAATTCAAAGTCAAAATTTTCATCCTTCATGAGGTGTGAAATGCGCCCAAACATGCTAAGAAGAGGACAAAAAGATTGACTTTCTTCTCTCTCCTTTGAATGCGCCCATGCAAGCTAAGAGAACCAAGGCGTGGTGAAGTTCATCCTCCAATTTGTGTAAAATGCGCCCAAGGCAAGATGGGTAAAAGGTGACTTAAGAGGGAGTTAAGGTTAATTGGTTCTCCATGACATACAAAATGCACCTAGGTTGAGGTGATAATTGCTAAGGCGTTGGAGTTTTAAATGAAAGTATCCTCTTCTAAGTGCTAAATGCGTGAAGTGCAAGATGATATTGCTAAGTCAAAAAATAAGACATGTTGGGCGTTGAAATTAAAATCCTCCATGATATGTGCTTCCAAGAAAATTTTCTAAGTGAGTTGAAATAAAAAAAAATTCACAGGCAAGATGAAGGAAGTTGAATAAAATTTCTAAGGCAAAATTCAAAAGTGCTTAGTGATTTGAAAATTTTCTCTAAGGCACAAAATATTTTTCTTCCTTAGGAAAATCACGCCTAAGTCTGGTGAAGTGATGAATTTTCTTGAAGTCCGAGTGAATTTTGCCAGTGATGAAGTCAGAAGATGTTGGCAGTGCAGGAACAATAAAAATTTTCCAAGTCAGAGCAAAGAAACACTCACAGATGTGAAAAACGGGATTAAGTTTGTATTAAAAGCTATTTTTCCAAGGTTCAAATTCCGGGCGAGAAATTCTTACCGAACTCCGCTTGTTGTACACCATGTGTTTGACGATTCTCAAAGAAATTTTCTTCGGTACGGATGAATATCTAATGAGGAAATGGATTTTAAAGTTCCTTCATACGCCGCAGCCTCTTGATGGATATTTTGATGGACACCAAGATTACGAGCTTCCCGGCGGTACTTTCGCTACAAAGAATAGCGTGCTGCTTTCTGAGGATGAAAGTGTTGTGGCGAATAAATTTGAAGGTGACTGCATTGACTTTTTGATCAAATTCCCCGGATGAAAGCGATTTTCAACCTAAATTAGATGCAAATGCCTCGATAAAGTGCCGCTGCAATACAAGATGGGTTGGAATTTGGCTAAGGCATGAAAATTTCCGGAACGCCAGCCGTCAGGTGAAGACAATGGAACGCTGGAAGTTAGGAGCGGAAAATCTTGGTAAGTAGGTTGAATTTATATTATGAAGTGTTCTAATGCTCTTCTCCTTGCTTGTTTTGCAGGAGAAACGTCGAGACCAAGCAGAGATGAAGCAAGTACTCCATGAATACATTTCAACCTCGAAGGAAGAAAAGTTGCAAGAAAATGGCTAAATGTTGAGACTTAATAACAATGAAGAAATGTTTTCAAAACTTAAGATGGAGAAAAGAATGGAAGCTCGAGCAAAGTTGAAGAACAACGTCAAGAAGAAGATCAAGAACAATGTGAACGCGTTTCAAAGTTGGAATCTTCTAGAAGGATGGTGGCCATTTATTGCTCATTTATTGCCCCACTCCTCTTTGTGGCGGTTTTTAGGGCGAATCTTGTTTAGGGCTGAGGTGGCACGATCTGGGCCATCCAGCCGATTGTAATCTGAGCCGTCCATCGGACTGGGCCATCTATAAAAGGGGGAGTCCCCCTCATTTGTAATTCATTAGAATTAGACATTAGATTAGAGTTAGGATAACAGAGAAGGAGTAGAGAGAAATTGCTAGGGTAGAAAGTAGAATAGTTTAGATTGAAAAGGAAGGAAAGTCTTCCCTTTGAATACTTTGTAAGAAGTTGTCATGAATGCTTTCATAATAAAGAATTTTCATTGATGGTGATTTCTTCTTTGTTATGAGTAGTTGTTGAGGCCTCTTCGTCCTTCCAATTCACGTAGCATCTTGAAGTAGCTTAAAGTAAAGTAGATTTCATTTCATGCAAGTACTTAGTAATTGTGGAATGTGGTGTTCATTTGAAATAAGACTTCGGGCGGTTCATACTACTCAATCTACCACCGGACGCGTTCGTGTTTCTATGTAATAATCGGGATATTTTTCAAATCTTTAATCTTCACTCAGACCACGTGAGCCTGTGAGTGCATCATCGGAGGAAGCTGTATGTTCGCTATAATTTGAATATTTTCGCTATGTGTAAGATTGCACCGGGTTTTGTGAAGCTATCCAAGCGAGGCAGCAAGTACAAAGTTAGTCTCAGAAGAATTGACGCTATGTCCTAATTTGTGAGTAGAATATAAACTTTTAGGCTCCTACCCCTATTTTAAATTCGCTTTATTTCTGGTTTGAACCGTCCTTCCCATCCCAAACTCGTCCCCGAACCAGTTTTATCAACAATTGTGTAAGTCCCCTTTGAAATACCAAAGAAAATCACATCGAGCCAACAGGGTATTCTATTGCATGAAGGAACCTTGGAGTTAAATGTATGATCTATCTCACAATCTTAGCATGCAGGAAACTTTGTTCAAGAGAGGATAGAGTAGCCATTGGCAACTTTATTCTGTGTTGGTGTAGTCACAAAAACCACATCAACAAGAACCATTAAGTCTTCTTCGCACGTTAGGCACTATTATCGAGTAACCTCTTCTAAAAAATCAGCCACATAATTTCTAAAGATCCTGTTACTTCTAACTATGCCAATTTCTCGGTCTCTTCAACCCAAGATCCTGCGTATCAAATCTTTCAATCAGCTTTGTTGGTGTAAACTCATCATAGGTGCGGATGAGGTTATGGCCAAGAGTGACCAAACCATGAGTCCACCATTCGTGAGCCACTCCATCCAAATGCAATGTGGCAAATTTAATTGCATCTTCCTCTGGCATTGGTCTGAGAGAGAGATAGTTATCCAATTTTTGCACCCATGATCTAGTTGTACACTTATTACCACCATCAAAGTGTTCCAAGGTTATCTTTCCCAAAGCTTGATAAAAATCATTTCTAGGCACCATAGGAGGACGTTGCTCATTCCTTCCACCATTCCTCCGATTCCTTTGATTCTTGTATTGATTTAATTGAGCATTTGACGCTGGTAGAAGCCGCGTGATGCCACCCACAATCCTATCTCTTCTATTCACCTCAGGACTGCCATTACTGTTATTCCCATTAACTCCACTGCTTTCACCAGTTGTATTATTTTGGGGCTGAATGATATTCTGTGCTGCTTGTTGATCCAACTTGGACAATAATCGGGACATCATGTCGATCATCCCATCAAACTTTTTTTCTACTTTGTCCCTTTCTTCATTAGCTTGCCTAACACTGTTTGACATTATTTCAACCGTTTGACCAACTCCTTCAACTGATTTTTCTGTACCTTCAACTGTTTTGCCAAGATCTCTTAATGCTTCTGAAAATGTCTGCTTCTGGAACGGGTGGAAACTGATGCTGAGTTTTGGCCTAACTTCTGGTGAATGGTCTAGTTTCTTTTTCACTCATCAGACAACTGACTACAGGATGTCACAGGATGGCAGGGTCTTCTGCTCTGATACCACTGAAATATGCTAACCAATTTTTGTGCCCAATTTTACACAATCATCAACACTTGGCCAACTTGATTAGCGTTAGCGCCAAATTCAAAACACTATCAAAGCAACTCTAACCAAGAATGCGCCCTAAAACCACTTAAGGAAGAGGGGCGGGCATATGGTCAGAGGGTCCTTTGTATCCAAACTTGATACAGAAATAGAATGCAACTGAACTGAATATAAAACTCAACGTCAAGAATGTGCACTCAAGATCCCAGTGAGGGCGAGGTGCTAACATATGACAGAGTTCTTATTACAATTTGAAAGTAAACTTAGGCGGATAACCAACCATGAAGATTCAACTATCTAATTCATCCACTACGGTGGGCATCCACTCAGGAGTGGGAATTCTCCACTTGATTCAATGGGTACAATGAAAAATGCACTTATTCTCCACACTGGCGGTAAACCATCCAGGGGTACTTAATCTGAGAAAATAAGAAATAATTGCAGCAACAAAGAACTAGAACAGTACTACTATTTACAGTCTTACAAAATAGAAAGAGAGCTGCAAAATTACATAAGTATTACAATCATTTCAAGCACCATGATACTGGATGATTCCATGATAAATATTAACAATTATTGATGAAGAAAGGACTGAAAATTCAAACTGTAACAAGTCTAATATAAAACTGCAATTCTGGAAATGAATAACCAGCAACTGTAAGAATCAATTAAATGCTCACAACTTCACCAAAATACCTCCGAATGGCGTGAAACAACGTGCAATGAACCTCTGGAGGATAGGCGCCCATGACAGGATGAAGAAACAGCCTCAAAAGTCCATCATTAATTAATGGCACAATTCCCAATGCACATGAAATGGTACGGCCCTTAAGAAAGGGCAATTTTGCAAGAATAAAATAAAGACTTCAAATTAAAATCTGAAAGTCACTAGAGAGGATCGCCATCACCATAGCATTGATATTCTTGAATGCCCAGAACCAAATAAAAATCGTACAAGAAGCTGGAAACAAAAACGACTTTCAGCTGTGTAGAAACCAGCAACTTGAAAACTGGAAATCACATCAAAATTCACCACTTTGAAGCTTTGTCTGCTAGTCTGATTTGAGAAGTAGTCTGAAAACCAGCTAGGTGTTATCTTGCAAACACGAAATTGGATGGGTACTAGGAGGCCAGCATTCCTCGAAGTGCAAATTGAGTAATCAATTCGACAGCATAACTTTAGCATAAACATTGGATACCTCAATGCTGGAGCAAAGCTTTAATTTTATAGAAAAGGAAAAACTCCTCAAATTCCCTTCAAGGCACGCCAAAAGACACAGATGACTCTTCAATTTTCCAAAATACATATTCCTTCAAGGGTGGCGTCCCACAACAAGGCAACATTAAACTTTATTTTTTTAAAATATTAACTCCCTCATGAAGGCGTACCCTCAATGTCCCACCTTTTAAAACAACATAAAGTGATTTCACTAGGCCAAGGGATCAACTGGAAAATAGAACATTAACTGCCTTGTATTAAAAAACATGCCAATAAATACTGCATATTGAAGCTTGCATCAAAAATAACAACTACTCCAACAAGAATAGAACACACTGAAGCACTACCAACAGGACCACTGCTAAAAATAGTATTTACTATAAATAGTAAACACCCAGAAAAGTGCCTCAAACCTCCAAGCAAGGAAACCCTAATTTTACCTCAACGAGCCTCCAGGCCTCCGGAATAGGCTGATGAGTAACTGAGCTGATCACTGATGAGAAGGGGACATTACAATTGTGAAGAGGAGTGTTACAAGAGGCCTCCCTTCATGTGCAAGCGACAATATGCTTCCGAAGTAAAAGTTAGAAAAGACAATAAAATAAGAGGTTTGAAAAGACAAATTGGAATGAAGGGCAAAAAAAAAAGCTAAAAAAAGAAAAAACAATGAAGAAGAAAATGAGAAAAGTGGAAAAAACATAGAAAAGCAAAAAATGGAAATTGTCGGCCAAGATTTGACATAAAATTTATTTTAAATATCTAAATTCACCTTTCAAAGTAGGTCGGCCATCTTTGATAAATATTAATTTAATGTGAGGTCGGCCATACATGGAAGATAGCGCTTCCTTAAGGGGTCAGCCCCTTTAATTAATATTCTATTTTAATTTCTACCTTTTAAATCTAGTGCTGACATAAGTAGATAGAAGTCGCCCATAAATAAATTATATCAAACTCTTATTATTCCTTGTCTTCAATCAACGAACTTTTCATCACAGAAGTCTTTCTTTGACATCAATGATAATAATTCTAACAATCTAGTCCATAGGTCTTTGACATCAATGACAATATTTACAACAAACTCTTGGCCCAATATTTAGGAAACTTGCACTTTTGCTTCAAGAAAGTAGAAAATAGATGCATTTGTTGTATCTTGTGGAGGAACAAATTAATATAAAGCTTGATTACAAAATTCTACCTAAAATTCAAAACGATAATAAAAAATAGATGTCATGCACACAAGCTAACTCCTTAAAAATTTAAATGAACTGTCAACCATTTTAAGCAGTTTCTACCATTACAATGTATGTAAGTTTACAATATATAATACTGTTATTTTTCTAGACAAAATTTGTTTGTAGTTTCTGGTTTTCAGACAGTTTATATCTGAAATAGAAAATTATCAGAAACCTATCAGAATTTTGAATCATTTCACCAACTACTAGTTGGTTTCATATGTTTGTTGCATAAGTAGCTAGTGATCACAGACAATATCCAAAAATTACAAAAATAGAATTAAAATAATTAGACACAGCAGCACCAAAGAACCAGAATTAATTATACCTGCAACATTCTTTACCATGAGAGCACTACAAGTTAGCCCACAATGCAATGGTCCTCCACATGTCTGCATTGTAAACAAATAAAAGGTAAATAGAAACCATATTCTTGATTGAAAGTAGTTGCATCTATAGTCACCATAATGCAGCGTATCAAAGAATCTTTAAAAAAGCATTTCAGTTATATGCTTTAGTTAACACACATTGAAAACTCTTCAAAGGCATATTCAATATATTTGAAATTTGGTAAGTTCTATTTATGGCAATGTCATCCTAGCAGCAACACAGTCATTTCAATCCATCATCCTATTTCTAGCAGTAAGGCAGTTCTGTTTTGGGCGTTGGCTTTTCCAACCTCCTTGGGCTCAAAAAGTAAAGATTATAATTTAAGTCATAATATATTTTATTGTGACTTTTGGACCCGCCTAGGCGTATAACTTTAAGTTGATTTAAAGAGGGGACTTTATGTGGTCGCCAAAGGTGGAGAGTTTATTATTTTTAAAAGGTGATTTATTTGCTAAGTTTATTTGGAGGCCTAGGAGATGAGGTAAATTGGCATCAACTAATATTTAATATTACTCAAAAAAGGTTGGGCATTCCTTTTGGGAAGTTGAAGTGATTTGTCTCCTTTCTTGAAGGTTACAAAGCATAGTTGCCGCGAGACTGGTACTGGTACTGGTACGGGAGACTGGTACTGGTACCGGTACTAGTACGGCGTTTTTTTGAAAATAGGAGACGGGGCTACTTGGAGACGCCATTTTTTTTTTTAATATAAAAATTAATAATATATAGAAAATCTGAATTAATAAAATTATACTGTGATACTAAATTAATAAAATTATAAATCTGAAATTTGAAAAACTATTAAACAAATTAAAATTAAAAATAGTAAACAATAATAATATAGAAAATCCGAATTAATAAAATTATATTGTAATACTAAATTAATAAAATTATAAATATAAAATTTTAAACTAAAAATATATATGAGGTAATACCTTCAAGATTAACTTTGCCTTATATAATTTTATTTTTTAATATAAATAATATATTCAGAAAATAATAATTTATAAATACTAAAGTCTAAAATAATGTTATATTAAGTTGATAAGTTAAAAATAATAATTTAAATATTTAAATTTGTTTAATAATTAAATATTGATATTAATAAATAAATAAAGTAAAAATAATATTAAATTTAAATATATTAAAGGTTAATTCTTTAATAAAAAAATAATATTAATCTTTTTAATGAAGGGATGAATGTTTAAATTGTAGAAAAACTTAAAATAAATTTGTTCAATTATTAAATGTTAATATTAATAAATAAATAAATAAAGCAAAAATAATATTAAATTTAAATATATTAAATGTTAATCTTTTTTCAAAATTAATATAAATAAAAATAATATTACTTTTTAATGAACGAATGCATGCTTCAATTTTTTTTTGAAGATAGAAAATTTAAAACAAATGTGTATAAAAAAACACTTTTAACTACAAATAAATCGCAGCAGCCTACTTGTGCAGGGCCGTCGCAACTTAGAGCAGCATTCAACACTCTCAGCGCCAGCGGCAAGAAATAAAGAGAATCGGTCAGCCAGACATGGTCATTGCGTTTAGACTTATCTCGAGTGGCTGGTGGACCTCATGTTCAAACTCCTTTCACCCACCGTTTCTCTGCTATCGCGCCTTGAAGAAGTGTGTTGTGCCCTAGCCGCTAGCAGGAGATACTGTGCTAAAAAACCCTAATAAAAACTACTATGCGAAAATATATTGTAATAAAAATACAGTCACCATTTTTCGTACGAATGTAGGTGCGAATTTTAACGAATTTTATAATTTTTAAAATGTTCGCCGAATTTCGAACTTCAACCATGAAATTCGGCGAATGCTGTGACACAGACCGCAATAGTGTAAAATTTTAATTTTTATTGTTAAAAAAATTATGTTTTTTTTGACAGGAGACGCCATTTTGGGAGCGGGAGACTGCAGGAGACACCAGGAAACTTTTACGAAGTCTCCACTCGCTTGGAAACGTTTCAGGAGACGATACCAGTCTCGGATTCGCACACCAGTCTCCGAGACGCGTTCCTGGGGTCAGGAGACGCGTCTCCCGGCTACTATGTTACAAAGTGATTCAATTTCCAAGAAGAGTCTATTTATTCAAGCCTTGCTCATTCATTCTCATCTTTGGAAATTATGATAACGTTATGCTATTGAATTGAATTCAAAGCTGCTTCGAGGAACGCATACCTCCTAGCACCCTTACTATGCCATTCTTCAAGCTTGAAACGATAGTTCCCTAGATGGCCACTGAAGACCGTGCTTTACTCAGGAGTGCATATAGAACTTATTCTTAATTGCTATAGCAGATTGTTGTATAATATGTTATATCTGATTATTATAGGCAGATTGTTGATTTATAATCTATTTATATTGCTGCTGAAGTGTATGGGTGAAGCGAATTTCTGCTCGTAGCTTCGTCATTGAATTTTATTTGGTTTTGGGTACTAGCCCATGTTGTTTCTCTATGTAGGGTGCCCAGTCTTGCAAAGAATCAAATTATACTACTGAGTATCTGATTTTTGGAGTGAGGTCAACCTCACCTGGAGGTCATACCATTCTTCTTGGCTGCATTGAGATTCATGACACTAACAGATGCGGATTTTGGAGGTGTCTTTCTGCTGTATTTTGGACGCCTAGCTCCCAAGATTCATCTGCTTTCAGTCTCTCGTCATTCGGACTCCGTTTGGCAAAGTTATGAGTAAATTGGTGAATCTCTTATATTATTGATCTGATTTTCTGTACTTTATGTTTCTTATCAGATCTGGAATACTATTGATATTGAGCCTAAAACTGATTATTATTATGTTATTTCAGTTAGGGATGATATCTCTAACAATATGATGCATTTTGAGTTCAATCACTGACTTGTTGTGCAGATTTCTATCTATTTGTAAAGCTGATTAGTAGTACTAACAGTGGTTATAAATCTGCATTTAAATATTTTGTAATTACTCCCACTGAAGAAGTGGTTGAGTCTATATTTTACTTTTTTGCATTTTGTTTAATTTTCCCCCACCAAATAAGTGCTAGAGCGGATTCATGGTTGGCTTGCCGCCTTATAATTTGTAATAGTTTTGCTCCCGCTGAATAAGTGGTAGAGCTTTATGGTCGGTTATTCGCCTACTCTTTGTATTTCCAGTACTTGTTTTCATTCATGGTCGGCTAGCCGCCTAGCAGCTTTGAAGTTCATTTC
>VDFB02047366.1:0-23345 GCA_007258455.2 Sequoia sempervirens | reverse complement strand
CACATCATTTTCCAACACATTACAAGCATTTCAAAAATCCCATTGCACATTTTCATTAATCACCACATAGGTCATCCACCTGCATGACATCATTAGTACGCATCATAAAATCATCATCATTAGCAGCATATCATAACTCATCCCGCATATCATGATCAGTCATCAAATCATCTACATACATATCACATCATGCAGAAATAAATGCACATCCATATCATCATCACATCAAGGAAACACATCATCAAAACTCATTGCCATTGCATATCATCACTCATCGAAAATAAATACAAATGTCCAAATGTCCAAAGAAACTCAACAATATCAAGAGATACATGAGATATGATCATAAACAATACACATGTCCCCATACAATCAGATTCATCAGTAATCCTGAATCAATGGCTCAAGGTTGGCTGGTGGACCCCCCTGATGGAGCTGGTCTCGAGGATGATGGCATGTCACTCGTCCCTACATCAGGATCCCGTCAAGGCTCTGTAACCCCTCTACTCTGTGTCGTTGTCCGTGATCTACTCCTTGTCCTATTGTGGGACCGTGGGAAAGGCTCTATGTGCTCAGGAGGACACAACTCCTCATACTGAACTCGGTAGTACTCAGCCTCCCTAGCCATCTCAAACCCCTTATGCAATGGCCTCTTGTAATGATGCACTCTCAACAGTGCCCATAAGTCTCTATGCCACACCCTCTGCCTTTGCTGCCTGCCGTCTGAATGAGTCTCTCTCTATAATCAACTCCAGCTGCATGTGGGTCTGGGGTAGGAGGAGATGTCATGCCTGTGTTCAAGCGAACCCGTGGCCTAGAGCTATGCTACCAAACTCAGAAGCCCTGAGCCAACTCTGCCTCCTGCAACGCACTCTGGCTGGTCCCCTCAGAGGCTCCAAACTTGGGCTCCTCAGGCATGTCTATCTCTGCTTGTGTTGCACCAAAGAGTGACCTCCCCGATCAAGCATGCCAGCCGACACCTCAACCTTCTCAGGGAGTACCCCCGAGAACTGCTAGCAATATCAGTCCTCTATCTCACTGCTCTCTACTCCTCCCATCTGCCATCTCTGCCATCATCCCCATCATCGTCATCCGAACTCTCCTCCTCATCTCCACTATCCTCCTCCTCTCCTCTGACAACTGCCTACTCACCACCTGCCACATCCTCCTGTCTCCCAACTCCTGGCTGAGGTTCCACCAAAATAGGTGTTGGCTCGTCTGGATATGTAAACCACGGAAATGGGTGTGTATGATAATATACTAAATACTCCTCTGACATACCCGCATCAACAATATCTGGTCTGGGATCCCATACCTCAGGCTGCAATTCCATATACTCTATATAAGCAACCTGGTAAGCAATGCAAGGACCCCATCCAGGCTCATCCTTGCACCGTCCATAGTGCGCAACACCTTGTGGCATACCCTGTGTGAAACCAAACTGTCTTTGTACTCGTAGGGCCAAAAATCTCTCTATGATGAATGGTGTGTGGCCTATCAAAAATTGAGGTATACCTACATATGAAATCTCTAGATGATCTGTATCCCAAACATCACAATCAATATAAGGCCTCCATATCACCGCATCCATATCATCCAGCGTCCATCTCCAATACTCCACCTTTCCCAGCTTGGGCTGGACAAGTGCAAACGAATAAGCATACACATATGGCCTCTACTGGCATCCTAGCTCCTCAAACATATACCGTGTAACAACAATATGCTCCCATGCCCAAATTTGGAGCAGAGTGACACCGCAAGACAAACTCAATGATCCTCTATATACGACCTAGTGCAAGTCATGATACAGATGAGCTAGCATACAGCTCCCCTAGGCATATCTCCTCGGCTGACCCATCATTTTCTCGATGATCCTCCCCCATCCAACTGATATCCCCTTTGACTGGCAATTCGGACAAAGGAAGCCTCCAATGAAAACACCTAACACTGCAAGTGAGGCTGAATAACCTCTAAAGTCTGCCCAAGACACCCAATACCCTGCTATCTGTGCATCACCATACACCTCGCCGCGCATCTGTCCTATCTAGCCTTTTGATCATAGAACACAAGTAATCCCAACACCACCGATCCCTAAAACTGCATCCTAGGGTCACCACAACTCAACGTACTTTAATAATAAATGAAATGTGTTTATGCCCTAACCATCTTCACGCGGCCAACAATCCTTTGTTGACCCAAATAAGAGGTATCAATAAGGGTCCCAACCTAATAACTCACTATTATTAACTACATCGACAGGTGTCAAATCTCGAATCCTATCCCAATCCATCAGGAAGCGCTCTCTAATCTAGAGGTTTTTGAAAACCTCATATTTTTGGTCATCACAAGGACAATCAATCAGACTCATATCATCAACTCCTATCAAAGCAATCTATCTACCTCAAGGATATTCATATCAAAAGATCCATATCAATCAAGGGACACATATCGATTCATATCAAAGACCCGGTTATCAAGTATTCTATCTCAAGAAATCATATCAGGCCATCAATGCAGTAACTCCATTCATTTGCACATAAAATCTAATCTACTCTATCATCATTTACTATTTGTTTTCTATCGTAGGAAGAAAATTTATCAACAAGCACAATCATCATCCTATTTGTACTTCAATCATGAATGCAAATATGTTTTCACTCAATCTACTATTTGTTTTCTATCGCTAAAAGCAAATTTATCAGAATTCATATCAATCATCTACTCTCTTTTTTTCATTCTTTTGGAAACAAAGTTATCAGCTATCTACTCTTTGTTTTCTATTTCGGGAAGCAAAGTTATCAATTTATCAAACATGATGACATGACAATTTTACTATCTATTGACCAAGGAAGTAATAATTCATCATCATTTTCATCAAAACAAAATTTTGTCTCAATTTTCCTAAAAGCGCTACTCTGTCACCTAAAAGCGCTAAAACCCTAAATGCGCTATAGTTTCCCCCATATGCACTAAAACTCCATATGCGCGGTTATGTGCCCTAAATGCACTACATCATTTCCTAAAAGCGCTATTTCCTCAAAAGTGCTACTTCATTCCCCAAATGTGCTATTTCACCCCTTGGGTGCGCTAAAACCCTGTAAGCGCTAATCTGCTACCTAAATGCGCTAATGTACCCAATTCAACCCTAGCCTCCTATAAGCGCTACTTTATTTATTGAATGCGCTAAACTGCTAAAATCCTATAAGCGCTATTTTATCACCCATAAGTGCTACAAAAATCTTCAAATGCACTAAACTATTTTCTAAAAGCACTAAAACGACAAATTTAAACCTAAAACCGCACTAAAATGCATATAAAATTGACTAAAAACAAAAAAAATCAACATACGAAGGTTTAAATTGACTCACCAGTGGTCCATATGCTGCTGGTCACTGATATCGGCGAGACCGCTTGAATCTATGTCGGTGATAAGGGATCTCCATCACGACAAGTCACCATCAGAGCAAAAGGTTCCTCAAAAGTCAAAAAGTGCAAATGACTTTTCTTTTTACCTTTTTATCTTTTAAGGGTCAAACCAAGTGGGTTTTTGGTGGCATTTTTTTTAATCGGGCATTTTCTTTCTATCATTTATCAAGAGCTAAATCAATGTGTCGCCATCATCCAAATTTTATCATTAACATTTTCTCATCATTAGTGATTTACCTCCTAGGGGCATCATCAATATTGGAAACATATCGAGTCGACTGGGTATATATCGCTTAAATTTTCAATCAGTGGGAAAATCAACTGAAAAATTTCAAAAGTAGATTATTTTTGAAGCACTGTTTCACACATCACTTCACAAAGAGGGGAAAAAATGTTTATGCATAAAATTGGTCATGTCTCGACATCCCTAAATTTAATTAAATATTTATTATTTAATTATTTTCTCTAAAGTCTTCTACATATGATTAAATTTAATTAATTTAATTATATTGTTCATTCACTTTATTCTTCCACTTTAATTAAATAAATTCATTTTTATTTAATTATCACTTTCTTAAACTCCACTTAATTAATTAAATAAATACACTTTATTTATTTTAATTAATTATCACCTTTTGAATTTAATTAAGTCTTTTTTATTTAATTAAATTTAAATATTTCTTTTCAAATTCTTCTTCTAATTAATTAAATATTTTATTTAATTAATTCCATTTACATGTCATTTCTTAAAATATTTAATTAAATATCTTTATTTAATTAAGTATCTTCCATATCTTTTCAAATCATAATCAAATATTTTATTTAATTATGAAATTCTCCATAATTCTTCAAATCTTGGGTAAATATTCTATTTTAAGAAAAATCTCCATGTCACCCATAAATGAATAATTGAATTTAATAATTCATTATTTATCTTCTTCAAAATCTTTCCAAAATCTCATAAAAAGATGATTTTTACAATTCATCTTTATCATCTCATATTATCTCTTTTTCGAAAAAGGAAACAAAGCTTGCTTTCTGATTTCTTCTATTTTTCTCTCTAGTCTTATCCATCTTCGACCGTTCGATCTGCCAGGAATTTTCACAGCCGTTGATCACCTTATCCAATCAAAATTCTTTAAAAACTCTATAAATATTCCTGTGAATCCAAGCATTGGTTACACCTACAACTTGTAACACATATAGATTATAGATTACTTGCATTCTAGCATTCTAAGCATCTTTAGCATTGTTTTATCTTCTTTAGTTTTTATCAATCATGTCTAGTATCAACATAATCACATCTTAGCATAGTATTGTATGCATTCATATTTAATCTCATTCTCTAGGAAGATTGTTTGTTGAGCCTAGCCCAAGATCTGAGAGCCAACTGGAATCAACAAAAACACTGGAGATAGAGGACTATAGGACGACATCAAAGACAGAAGAAAGAGTTTGCATTTACTTCTTCATTTAAATTTTGTTTTTATTATAATGTTCTATCGGTGTGTTTTATTGATTTGTTTGAATCTACATTTACACTCAAAATTGACCACAATAATAAGAACCTATAGTGGAAAAGTGTAGTCTCCATTTGAAGGAACCATCTTTGAAGCTCTTCCTTGAAATGAGGGTTTAAAACATTAGAAGAAAAGAAAAACCATAATTCTAAAGTAACAATTTGTATCAAGAAAAATGTCATATAATTAAGACAAATCCTTAAGCAATTGACCAAGTAAATTTATGATTTTATCATTAGAATGTTAAACTTTCTATCAAATATTCAATTTAATTTCAAATTGAATCTCAAATTAGGACTAGCAGATTTAAGGATTTCTTTATCTTTAGAATGTAAACTTTTCCATTGATATTCACGACTCAAATTGGATCTCAAATTAGATCAAATTTATGATTTCATCTTTAGAAAAATAGGAACTTTCTCTATCAGATATTCAAAGTGATCAACTGGTAATCCAGAGTAATTAACTAACTCCTAAGATGTAATCAGGTGGAAACTAATGTTTTAGTCCACCGACGTTTGTATTTCTATACTCAAGTTCTACTTTTGAGCGAAAACACCCGAAAGTGTTTTAGACTGGCTCAAGGTACTCTCCAACCTGGTTATGTCACTGATAGAAATTATATCCAAGTTTTCCTAAACTGTCCATACCTGAACATTGCATCACAATCTATTCTTCCTGCACATAAAAATGCCACATATTAACCCCTTCTAAATAAAACATGTAATCATCATAAAACCATAATTAATAAATCATTTCAATTTCAGAAAGAATCCGATGTGATTTACTATCAAAACAAAAGTTGTATAAATCACAAAAAATTCATGAAGCCTCCTAAATGTATCTTAAAAAAAGTTTACATGATGGGTTTCAGCATAAGAAGCTTTCTACTATAGCCACTTGAGGTGTGACAATAAAAAAAAGGTAGAGAAGTGACAAGATAATAAAGCTCAAACCTTGCATAGTAAAGTGGAGATTTTAATAGTGAGTTTCCTTACCCCCTTGTTGACCTTAAGGTTTTTTCAAATGCTATTGACAGTGTTAGACAAGGAAAATGCAATTAGGGAATGACTTTCCAAATGAAGTAACAGTGGTAATCACATGTTCAATGTTTCTTCTTATCCATTGTATAATGGAGGTAGTGGCCTGTTTGAGCAGTGTTTTGGGACTCATAAAAGATGGGAGAATAGTGAATAATACCTTGTGGACTGTGAAGTAGTGATAATAAGGTTGAAGGATCTTAAAATCCAAAATACCATGAAACAATGAGTCCCTTGTAGTAAGTAGGCAGACTATAGGGCATAGTTTGATTTTATAGAAGGATGCTCAGAGTGAGTTGTTTGAGATTATAGTTGAGGGTACAATATCCAGTCTTAAAGGAAGCTAGAAAAGTAGTAAATGTGCAAGAAAATCAAACCCTACACAACAAACAATTCACAATGTTATCTTGCATAATGCCTTGAGTTTGAAGATAAAAATATCATTGTATCTTGATGAAAGTAGTGACCTTAATGGTCAATCACTAGAAACCATGGTATTGTGCTTATGGAGGAAACATTTTAAGCAAGGCATTGAGTGATGGTTTGGAACAATGGCAGGTATGAAGGACTTGCTTTATATGCATACTATGCAGTCTAGCTTAAGACAACATTCTTCGAAGAGGTTGAAGGTGGATTATGGAACTCAAAAGTTACCATGATAAAGATTATAGCAAAGAATGAGATCTATTTAAAAGCCACTATCATGAAGATATTAAAGATGTCACATGCAAAACCCTAGCAGTTGGAGTAATGAATATAGTGCCAAAGAGGACATTATTTAATCATAGGAAAATACATCATTTATTTATTTTTTAAAATTAAAAGAAATCATTGTAAACCCTATATAGAATACATTGATACTTCAAAAGCATCTGAAGGAATTTTAAATTATGCAAATATATGTCAATTAAATACCTAGATTACAAACAATAGCACGAACAATGTAACCCTTGTTAAGCAGAGCATGAATGAGATAAGCAACAATGAATCCTATGCCTCTTGTCACATACATCTCCTTACTATTCTATGTCATTCTTTACTGAAAAGCTTGAACCCAACCAGCTTCAACTATTTACAAGGAGAACATAAGCATGTCATTTCACTTCTCCATTTTGCTGTGCTATGCCCTCGAAAATAAGGTTCTCGATGAAGGTTTTAGAGTATGTTTATTAAAATGAAAATTATGTCATTTAAACTCTCCATTTTGGTGGGTTGCTAATTGAAAATAGCGTTTCTTTTATGTAAAAAAATTTAGAGTATGTTTATTAAAATGAAAATTAGGAATAACACTATTGATTTCGATTCCTTAAATGATCTATTCAATGGATTGTGACTAATAAAATGACTCAGTCTGTTTTAATGCATTTTATTCTTTTAATTAAAAAAATTTTAGTCACCACTCAAATTAGTCATTTATTTACACATTTATAGCTAAGTTGTAAAAATGAGTAGAATTTAGTCATTTTTTAGTTGTTGTGACTAAAATTTGTAGTCACTTAGTCATTTATTTGCCAAATTCTACTAGTGTTTGAACCTCCTATCAAATTCCTCTAGGATAGATTCATTCTATATTTTCTAGATTCTAGGAGAGATTCATTTTTGGTTTTCTCCAAATAGTTTCCAAAAGAAAATTGCTCTACAAACATTTTGGTATCCTATTAAAAAATTGACATCTTCCTCATTATGCTCATTTCATCTTCCTCTGAGGATTTCTCTCCTTGACTTGTGGTATTTCTTCTTTCACTACTAAAGATGGAACTAGTCTCGATTTCACTTTCTAAATTTTCACAATCACTTTGTTCTTCTGTAATTATCCACTCAATGGTTTGATTATTACTTTCCAAAATATCCCAATTCATTGTGTAATTTGTCCATAATTCTGGTTTCCTACCTTCCACTTCTTTATTTGTATCTATATGTGTTATATCCGGTAAAAGGGGTGACTCCTTGTTTGGGGTTGATGTTTATTCCTCATAACTCTTAATTTTCAAATGCATCTCCTCATTAGTAATCTGTACCACTTCGTGCTTAATTAAAAAATTCTCAGGATTAGGATTAGTTTTCACTGCTACAACTTTCTTGGCTTCTATTCCCTTTCTTCTCTCTTTCATATTATTGGTTGCACCCACATTGGCGTGATTAGCAACACCCTTCTTGGCATTCTCCCCTCTCTTCTTTAAAAATTCTTTCACTATTTTTCCAAATTTCTCTCTCTCTTTTCTATTTCTCTTTTGTGGTACCTTTCCTCTACTCTTGGTTTTTAATCATCTCTCCGAGATCCCTATCCATTTTTGACTTTCGGTTTCCTCTTCTCTTTCTCCTTTGCTCACTGGCCTTGAGTTCTAGAATATTTTTTTAGTCTATATATATCCCTATTTTTTAAAATTTGAGTTTTTGCATTTTTTAGGGACCCTTTCAGGTCCTCCCCTCTTTCCATTCATCATCCCATAATTTCCTACCCCATGTCTCATAGAGGTTTCCCTTAGGGTATGAAGTAATTTAATTTTCTCCCAAATTTCCTTCCCTTCTTATGCTTTTAATTTTGTTATTGCTCTCTCCAAGGTCCTAGAAATGGAACCAATGTTAGTAAGAGAAATGGGGAAGTACAGTTTGGATATTTTTACCCCAATACTTATATATTTTGTTTATACCATAGAGGATATAGTAAGAGAAACAAGTATTTGTGTAAGACTCTAGAAGCAATGCTTAACATATATCGTATCAACAAAAAAAGAAACATTCATACATTTATTGCACACACATATCCCTTATAACTCCTTTATATTATATAAAAATCTCATACAAGAGTAGGTCTTATTCTTTGCTTCACAATAGTACATAATCTATCTATCTTATCTCTTATCTATCATCTTCTCTCTTTTTCATATGATTTACATTGCATATATACATACATTCCCTTGAAGGGACATGACTCCTACAAATATCTAATGTCTTTTCCTAGTACCACAAACCTTTTTTGGTAGCCTACAGTAGGTTCTAACCCCATCCCTAACTTGCTAACAACCCCCAATTAGGTGTAGAATCATTTACTATGGGATGGGTGGACATTTTTTTTATTATGGTATTAGTTATGATGGATAATTATAAATATTGATAATTATCAAGACATGATAGGTGGATAATGGGGTATGGTAGGTATATGTATGTAGAGGGAAGCTTAACTTTATTATGGATAGAATGGATAAGAACCTAATAGATGGTAGATAATTCTTACTACATGTTGTTCCTATAAACATGTTTTCACCATAATTCTTATCCCAAGTGCTATTGAAGTGGTTTTCACCAAAGGAAATTTTATTTCTCTCTACTTTTTTTGTTTTATCATTTTTTTAAAAAAATTGCTACACATGACTCCTAATAGGTTTTCACCATGGTATTTTCCCAATGTGATACTGAATTTGTTTTCACCATTGGACATATTATATTTTTTGGTTTTTTTTTCAGTTGGGATACCCCGAGGGTTAGGCATTGAACTTCTTGACACAATTGTTACTGATGGGATATTTTAGAGGCTCATATTATGGTTTTGAAATTTGGTAGTCTCTTGATTCATAGCTCACTATGATGATAAAATTTCCTAACTAGTTAGGCTTAAACTTACCCTTAATGTTATGGTCTTGTTGATTATTTTGATTTTATTTTAGGACTAGGTGATGCAATACAGGGGTTGAAAACCTTCACACCATGCCAATCAAATGAGTATCAACCAATCTTCAAAACAAAGTCACTTAGTCTCACCAATCCTCACTCTTGGCCATGACTGTCCTAGTAGCATAACTAACCCGATTTAAGGGATTTCTTCCCCAAGTTCCCAAAAAAACCTTCCAAATAAATGAATGATTTAGATACCCTTTAAAGGGTTGTTCAACATATGTGAAATCCAACTATGATTCCTTCAAACCAAATTAGAGAATCAATAGCATAACCCTGCCTTAGGCTAGTCAATTAGCCCTAATTTACAAAGGAAGTCTCTTTCAAACACTTGGAAAACATCTACAAACCCTTGAAAGTCATGAATTGTGACTAAAAACCACATAATCACTCACTTATTTGTAGGTTTAGACCATCTAACACGTTGTACCAAGAAACCCTCATTTCACACACAAAACACAAGGGTTTAGTGAATCTTACACATGTTGAGCTTATAATACCTCATAATTGCTTCCATAAGTCTCTATGAGGTCTACACAAACTCATGAAACCAACACAAGATCAACTCTCTCACAATTTACACCAAACCCTTCAATAACACACCATTTACATAAGGAAACATGCACTTTTAGACCCTAGGGCTTCATCCATTGATCCACAACTCATTCCCACAACCTTAAAAACATTAAAAACATCTTAATATACACAAAACTAATCAATCCACTGAGTTACAGAATCATACAACAGGTGGATTGATCATTTCATGCTTTAAACTTCACTCAAAACCCCTTATTTTGTGTAACAGGCCAGTTCAAGAAAACAATGTGAACTTCCACCAAAACCAATATTAAGCTCTCAAATTGAAGGAAAAGGGAAGCTAACACATTCCCTTACATCACCCAATGAATTTTAGAACATTTAGGACCTGTACAGGTCTGTACAAGATAAGTAAAGTTTAGAAAACACAAGAAATAATAGAGGAAACATATTTTATTGAGTTTGATCTCAAAATTCATCAACAACCTTTTCTCAAGCCTTTAGAGGATTTTAATACATTCTCCAAACTAGATACTAACTTCCCAATGCTTGCAACTACCTTTTGAATCCCATAACCATTCAAATTCCCACTTATTACACTTTGAAAACTTCTTGTTTTTAATCACCATTTACAACTTGGTGTTTGCAAACCTCACCTATTTTGACACCTAAGACACAAAAATATATCCCATTACATATTAAATGATCCTTTTTGGACCTTATTGAACATATTAGACTCAAAATACCCCTACACTTACTACTGAAGAACCATCCCTAATGACTCATTACAAAAGAAGTTGGTCGTATTGACCTTATTGAAACAAAAACACATTAAAATCCTAAAGCATACTCAATAGAAACTTTGTTTTTCCATTGTTGAACAAAGGTGCTCCTACACCATGCACCCCAACATGGAGATTTTCCAAGTCCCTTAGAAAGCATTTTGCAAAATTTATTCCATTTCTCTTCATTTTTCTTTGTCCTACAAGCTTTCCTTTAGCATGTTCCATAAGCATTAGTTTATCACTATCCTGGACATCCTTGCCAAAGTATGCACTTGTTTCATGCTCCACTCTATCAGATATCACTGTGGGGAATTTTCCCTCTTTGCCATCATCAAACTCTATTGTCATAGTCCCCTTTGCATCTATGCATACACTGTCATCTATTATCATCTGATTATCTTGTTCCTCTTGCATAATCCTCTACCCCACTTTGTCTCCTTTCTTTGCACTTTCCATTGTACCATTACCTTTTGTAACCTTTGTCAACTTTGTACATACTTTATTTTATGTCCTTTCAACTTTACAAACCCTTATTTTCTTATTACCAACCTTGTTCATCCCTTTGTCTACTGCTACAAGACACATAATTGCCCCTATCAACACTCCATCAATGACTTCTTTTCTCTCCAAAAGCTTTTCATTCTCCTGCTACTTTGTACTGATCTGAAACATCATTCCACACTCCTTCCTTTTCCACACAAAAGCATTCCCTTTCATATTTTTTTGCATATTACCTTGACCTTTCCCTTTTACTGTCCTAACACCAGTAACTTGCTCCATACCTGCAAGCATTCTATTCTTTCTGTCCTCAAGCCTTAAAGGTTCCTTGTTGCCAGAAATGACAGTTTTAGTCTTACCCTTATCTCTTTCATTTCCCTGCAAAGGATTTAACTTGAATATTTTTCCATCCTTCTCAATAGAATAAGTGTTTTCTCTACCATCATACATTGACCTCCTATCAAATTTCCATGGTCTCCCCAATAGCAAATGGAAACAATCCATTGGTAACACATCACATAAAACCCTATCCTTGTTCTCCCCAATCTGAAAATATACATATGCTTGTTCATTCACTACTAGAGTTTGATTATCATTTAGCCAAGAGGCTTTGTATGGTGCTACATGAGGTATTATCTCTAGTTTCAACTTATCTACCATCTCCCTAGACACCATATTATCTTAAGAACCTAAAACAATGACCACTTGACATACCTTACCTCTACACTTGCATGCAGTTCTGAATAGACTCCTTCTTTGACTCGTGTCTTCCTCCTTAAGTGTCTGCAACAAATTTCTTCTTATCATAAGTGCTTCTCCCACCTCTGGGTATGTAGGAGTACTTGAACTTTCACATTCTTCCTCTTGGATTAGTTGTGTTCTTCTTTCACTCTTCCTATCACCACTTGATGTTGAACCTTGGTTTTAAGGACACTTGAAAGAGGGTGTCCAAATTCATTGCATCTATAACACCTACTTGCAAACTCATTGAAGTCTCTCCTTTTCCTGAAGTTGGTCCTTCCACCTCTCCATCCTCCTCTTGCTTCAGGTGCTTGTTCTTTGTTCCTATCAACATCTTCATGGTATTCCTTGGTTTTCCTTGATGTTGAAGTTGTACCTCTACCCCTAGAAGTGTTGCCTCTTCCTCTTTCTTCCTTCTCTTGTCTCCTCTTGATTTTTTCTTCAATCTTAACAGCCATTTGAAAATAGTCCTCCAATGTTTTTGGTGCCAAAAAATTGATTTCATCTTGAATATTATATCTCAGACCATTGAGATACCTAGCCACCTTCTCTTCTTCATCTTCTTCATGTTTTTCTCTTATACTTAACCTATAAAACTCTTCAGTATATGTTTGCACATCTAGATCCTTTTGCCTAATATTTTGGAGCCTTTTAAGCAACTGAACATTATAATCTTTAGGGAGGAACTTACCTTTTATTTTTGTCTTTGTTCTCTCCCAAGAATTGATCTTTCTCTTTCCTTGTTTCTCCCTCCCATCTTGAACAAAATTCCGCCACAACAGGGCATGTCCCTTCAACTTGGTTTTTGCTTTCTTCACCTTGTGTTCTTCACCTACCTCCTCACTTTCAAAATAGTTCTCCAAAGCCCCTATCCAATCCAAGAGCTCTTCTCCATCTAATTTACCTCCATACATGGGAACATCCATTTTTCTATGTCCATGTTTCCTCACAGCCTGCATGAGCTTCAACATCCTTACATCATCTGGATCCATCTCCTCTTCATCACTAGTGGTTTCTTCCTCTGTCTCACTCTCCTCCAAGAGATCCCTACATTTAGCCTTCAGCATAGCAATTTCCTTCTCCAAGGCTTCTATCTTCTTACCTTGGTTGTCATTTTATTTTGCAACACTTCCCTTAGGAGGCATTTTGATTCCTCCAAGTACACCTTCTCTTTATACACAAACTCTTAACCTTTTTTTTTCTCAAGAGACCTAATCCCTTTCTCTGATACCGCTTTGATGCAATACAGGGTCTGACAACCTTCACACCATTCCAATCAAATGAGTATCAACCAATCTTCAAAAAAAAGTCACTTAGTCTCACTAATCCTCATTCTTGGCCATGACTATTCTAGTATCATAACTGACCCGGTTTAAGGGCTTTCTTCCCCAAGTTCCCAAAAACACCTTCCAAAAAAATGAATGATTTAGATACCCTTTAAAGGATTGTTCAACATATGTGAAATCCAACTGTGATTCCTTCAGAGAAAATTAGAGAATCAATAGCCTAACCCTACCTTAGGCTAGCCAATTAGCCCTAATTTACAAAGGAAGTCTCTTTCAAACACTTGGAAAACATCTACAAACCCTTGACAGTCATGAATTATGACTAAAAACCACATAATCACTCACTTATTTGCAATTTTAGACCATCTAACACATTGTACCAAGAAACCCTCCTTTCACACACAAAACACAAGGGTTTAGTGAATCTTACACATCCTGGGCTTATAGTACCTCATAATTGCTTCCATCATCTCCATGAGGTCTGCACAAACTCATGAAACCAACACAAGATCAACTCTCTCACAATTTACACCAAACCCTTCAATAGCACACCATTTACATAAGGAATCATGCACTTTTAGACCCTAGGGCTTCATCCATCAACCCACAAGTCATTCCCACATCCTTCAAAACATTAAAAACATCTTAATCTACACAAAACTAATCAATCCACTGAGTTACAAAATCATACAGTAGGTGGATTGATCATTTCATGCTTTAAACTTCACTCAAAACCCCTTATTCTATGTAACAGGCCAGTTCAGGAAAACAATGTGAACTTCCACCAAAACCAATATTAAGCTCTCAAAATGAAGGAAAAAGGAAGCTAACACATTCCCTTACATCACCCAATGAATTTCAGAACATTTAGGACCTGTACGAGTCCATACAAGATAAGTAAAGTTTAGAAAACACAGGAAATAACAGAGGAAATGTTGTGTTTTATTGAGTTTGATCTCAAACTTCATCAACAGCCTTTTCTCGAGACTTTAGAGGCTTTTAATACATTCTCCAAACTAGATACTAACTTCCCAATGCTTGCAACTACCTTTTGAATCCCATAACCATTCAAATTCCCACTTATTACACTTTGACAACTTCTTGTTTTTAATCACCATTTACAACTTGGTGTTTGAAAACCTCGCCTATTTTGACACCTAAGACACAAAAATATATCCCATTACATATTAAATGATCCTTTTTGGACCTTATCTAATATATTAGACTCAAAATACCCCTACACTTACTACTAAAGAACCATCCCTAATGACTCATTACAAAAGAAGTTGGTCTTATTGACCTTATTGAAACAAAAACACAATAAAATCCTAAAGCCTGCTCAATAGAAACTTTATTTTTCCATTGTTGAACAAAGGTGCTCCTGCACCACTAGGTCACCAATTTCAAATCTTTGAGTCTTGATTCTTTTATTGTGAGCTATGAAAAAGAGGATTTTGATAATTTTGTAAATGATTTAGTACACTAAGATGCCCATTTTCTAGCAACTCTAGCTCATGTAGTCTAGATACTTTGTACTCTTCATTATCAATGATATTTTGCAAGGATACACTTAAAGAAGGAAGTTTGACCATGATAGGAAAAAATGAATTAAGGTCCAAAGAATAGTATGTAATGAAACCTATGGGTGAATGGATATTGGTATGATAGGCACATAAGGCATGATTGAGTTGAAGATTCTAATCATGAACAACTTTGTTAACTATCTTCTTAAGGATTTTTAATATGGTTTAATTATAAGCCTCAAATTGGCTATTTCCCTATGGGTAATATGGAGTGAAAAAGAGCCAAGGAGTAGTTATTGGCTGCAATTCTTATGTTGGCGCATGAATCAGATCTCCATGTTGTTGATACTGATGATATTTCTTAGAAAAATGTTGTGCATCTTGATCCATAGTAGGTCAATAGTATCCTATTCTCAACAACATCTTAGCAAGGGTAGGACCATTGGAATGTGACCCACAAAAACCTTCATGAACCTTTGTAAGGGAGTTTTACCTTCTTCTAAGTTTTTATTCACCTAAGGAGCCTAGTAGCATTGATACTTTTAAATATAATGTATCACCGAGGATAAGAAAGTAAGATAAATGGAAGATAGATTCTTTATTTTAGTTGTTGGTTAGGTTAGGTGGAATGATATTATCATAGAGGTAAGAATAAATGTATTGATACCATGGGGAATTGGGACCAACAATTTTGTACAAAATTTTTGAATTTGGGATGTTGAAAGTTGAAACCAAAATTTAACTATAAATTCACAGTGTTAGATATTATGAGGCATGTATAAGTGGGATCCAATTGTAGCCATATCATCAAAAAAAAAATATTCAATATTGGTATCTAACCAAAAGAAATAATGGATAAGTACTACTTGAGGCTATAAATCATTCTCTTGTAGCGTATCAATTTATCATCTTTTGTTTGGTATTCATCATTGACTTGTTTTATAACCAGTTGTGAATCTCCGTAGATTTGAATTTCTTTGATGTGCCATTGAATTTCTATTTTGATTCTTGTTATTAATGCTTCATATTCAACAATGTTGTTGGTGCATTGAAATTCTAGCCAATATACCTTGGGGATATAATTTCCTTGAGGAGTGATAAAGATAACTCCTACTCTTGGACCATGTTGTGTGTAGGATCCATAAAAATACAATTTCCATTGATTTATTTGAGTGATATTGAAGACTAATTAATTTGGGAAATTTGCAATAAGCCTATTATAATCATATATAGGTGCTTCTGCTAGTTGGTCTACAATGACTTGTCCTTTGATGGATTTACAATCTACATATTCTATGTCAATTTTTCTCAATATCATAACCCACTTATCCATTTTTGTTACTACAGACAAGAGATATTTTAGTGGATCAAATTTTGAAATGAGTTTTGTTTGGTGATTAAGCATGCAGTGTTGGAGCTTCTATGATGTAAAGACAATAGCTAAACATGCTCATCCTATTGTTGTGTAGTTGATCGCATATCCTACAAATGTCTTGCTATTGTAGTAGATTTTTCTTTCTTTCTTGACATCATCATGTGGTGCAATTTTCTCATATTGTTACTATTGTTGCTAAAATGTATAATCTTAATGGTTTTCCCTAGATTGGTAGATTCAACACTGGAAATGAAGCAAGATAATATTTTATTTGTTGGAAAGATTATGTAATTTCTAATTTCATTTGAATATGAAAATTTTATGTAGGAGATAAGAGTACAGATGAAACTTATCTTCTAGTTGGGTGATGAATTATCAAATTGACTATAGTTTCCCTTGGAGATTGTATAGATATTTGAGATTGGTTGGTGGAGGTATCTAAATTATCAATTTTTCTTTTGTGGGGTCAAATTTAATACCTCTATGAGAAATAATGTATCCTAATAGTTTTCCTTAAGTAACAATAAAGAAACATTTCTTAGGATTTAGCCTCACTTGGTATTTTTCTAATTTTTCATTTTTTTTCTCAAGAACATCCAAATTTCCTTCTCTTATGATTGATTTTCCCTATAGGTCATATACATAGTCTTTCATTATGATATGTAATAGGTCATGGAATATTACTATCATTTCTCTTTGATATGTTTCTCCACTATTCTTTAGATCAAGAGGCATTACATTCCAATAGTATATACCTCAAGGACATGTAAAAGAAGTCTTGTGTTGATGTTTGGGTGCAATGTAGATCTAGTTATCCTAAAAAACTATCCATGAGAAAGAGGAATATCATTACCCAATTTCAAATCCATAATTATGTCTATGTTAGGTAGTGGAAAGTCATCTTTCAAACAAGCCTTGTTTAGATCTCTAAAATTAGTGCATTTTTGGATGCACCCAATAGGCTTAACAATAGGTACAAGATTGGATAGCCATCGTGGATAGTGAATAGGTATGATGGATCCAACATCTAATAGTTTATGAAGTTAAACTTTTTCCAATAATGAAATTTGAGGATACATCTTACAAAGTTTCTATTTCATCAATTTAGCATATGAGAAAACCATCAAATGGTGAACCACCAAGGAGGCATCTAGTCCAAGAATGTATATGTAGGACCAAGAAAATTTGATGTTCATATATCAAGGAATGTTTTATAATCCTTCTTTTCATTTGGTGTCAATGAGGTAGCAAAAAATGTAATCTTAGGATTATGTTTATCTTTTGTGCTACTTCAACTAGTTCTAGGTATATTGATACCTAAAATGGTAGGAAGGTTAAATACTCCATCCTAAGGTACCTCTGGGAGGTTTTCACCTTCTAATAAATCCTTTATTTTTACTCTTTCTTGATATGCTAATGTCATATTATAGTTTTCACTAGGGATCATTTTATTATTTTCATTCTATCACTTTTGTAACTGAAGAATTTGATTCTTCCCCCAAAGTATGTATTCATATCAAGCTCCATCACAAATACAAATCTATGATGTCTGAATGGTATGTTGTCTTGTAGTCCCATAAGATCTCAAATAGCTTCATTGTTCTAGAATATGTCTAAAATTGGTGGTCCTTGTTGGTCCCAAACAATGAGTTGAAGATAAATGAGTGGAAGGTCTTTGGTTTTTAAAGTGGTGGCAATGATATGGAGTTTAAATTTTAAATAAATGCATCTTGGAATAGGTCAATGATATACATGAAATATTCATCTATGGTACCATCATTAGAGGTTTCACATGAGGTAAATTTTTTGGCTACCTCATTAGGGGTGCACATAAGGCTTGAAGTCATGGTTGTTGATGCCCCATACCCAAGCCCTTGATATTTCCATCTCTTTTATAGAACTATGGGATATTTTATTCTCTTTTCAAGAAGTTAAAGGCCATCTTGACCTTTGTATCCCATGTTCTTTATTATATAAAATCCCTTTGTATATTGTTCAACTGGTAATGTAACTGTTTCTTTGTCGTCTTAATACAACCATGTAGAGATATCTTCTTTAATGACATTTATTTAGTTCTCCCAATGTGAGATTTTTTTTCGGTTCAGACTTGACAACAACTATGAATGTTCTTTGGACTAGTTTTGGTTTTCCATATGTTCTCGATGAATTCAGAAGCTCTCACATAGAAGGAACCTTTCATGTCATATTCTCCACATTCTTTGTCATTTACTTGGACCTTGATCTCAAGAATTGGGACATGTGTAATGAATGATGAAGATAAATTGGGTGGGTCTATATCAGATGATGAAGACGAGGCTATGTCATTATTAGGTACTTGGTCATTTTTATTATATTTTTTGTCTACTTTTTTGCAATATTGGAAAGGGAAAGGATCTCTAAAAATTGTTACCTCAGTATTATTTTAGGGAAAATTTAAGCATTGGTGTTTGGTGGATGGTATGTACATGACTTGTGGTCAAGAGAATGTTATATGAGAGATCAAGGTCCAAGACTTGACATGTAGATTTTGTGATGGTGAGGCAAATTGTATGGGAAACTTGATTTCTCCTTCAGACTCACACTTTGCACCATCAGGTACTTTTATTTGTATACTTTTATATGCATCTATGATAATATAAAAATATACAAACTATTTTATCAATTGTATGGAAAATATATTCAAGCCTGCTCCATCATCTATCACGACTCTTTTGATTTTATGTTTATGAATAAAGACTTCTAGGTATAGAGCTTGATTATGGAATGTGGTAGATGGAAGGTCTTTTTCATTGAATATGAGATGATGGGATGAAGTAAGGTTTCCTACCATAGTTTAATTTTTTTCAATATATATGTTAGTGGGTACTAATGATGCCTGAAGTGCTTTTTCAAGGATTTTCTTATATGTGGGAGATGTACAAAGGAGTTCTAGGATGGATAGTTGAGTTGGTTTTTTCCTTAGATTATCTAGTTGATTGTATTAAAATGATGGATGGGGTGTTGTTTGGGCTCCTTGGAGGTAAAATTTACCATGATGTATGGTGACTACACAATCTAGAGTTTTTCTTGGAATGAATATGTTGTCTCTTTGGTTATTGTTGTCATCAATATGTCTTAGAATGAAATAGTATGAATAAGTGACTTCATTATAATTTTTTCCCTTATTGGAGCAGTTTTTCTTCTCAGTCATGGATAAGATCCTTGTAAATTCCAAGATCATTATTGGATGAATTACTAGGACATTCTTCAATGTTGATGTCTCCACTGTCAATGAGATCATGGATGAGATTTTTTAGTTTCATGCAATTCGGTGTCTTATGACTTTGACTCTATAGTATTCACAATAGTCATTATCATTGTACCATTAGGTTTTAAACTATGGTTCATCATATTCGCTGAGATCTAGTAGCTTAATAAGATTAGACTAGATCAATTTCCTCAAAGAAGATTCAATTGGCTCCCCTAAGGGAGTGTATTTTTACCTTTAGTTGTTTTATTTGGGTGATCCTCTTGAAAGAGTCACATTTTGGTTATTTGGTTGCACATTGGATGGTTTTTTTATGTTTTGCACAAAATTTACATCTGCTACACAATCATTTATATTTTTTTTGTTTTTAGCCTATATGTGATGTTTGTCATTAGAATGTGAATAATGGTCTTTTGTTTCCTTATAAATTTTAACAAGACCCTTTTAAATGAGACTTTACAATTGTTATCCCTTCCTCTTTTATTCCATAAAACGTGTTAGCGTATTGTACTTGTAAGTGAAATCCCATTTCTTGATTGAGGTTTTAAAAAAGTATGCCCACAAGTTATTTTTTAGGTATGGGACATGGGAATTTATTAGCCATATTTCTCCATCATTGTAAGAAGGCTAGAAATTATTCTCCATTTCATTATAGTGTGCTACATAAACCAATCATAGATATTTCATGTTTATTATTATATGAGAAGTGATTGATGAATTTTTCTGCCAATTCATAAAAGGTTTTGATCCCATGTGGTAAATGAGATAACAGTTCAATTTCTTGTCCTTCTAAACTTCAAGGGAAATATGTGTCACTATAAGAACCCTCTAGGAAATCTATGTAGAAATCCAATATATTTTCACATGGAACTCTTCTTCCCTTATACTTATCAAATTTAGGGATTTAAAAGTTACGAGGGAAATGTATCATAGGGACTCATCTTTTGAATGGATAAGGATATATATCTTCAAGTGTGTAATTTTTATTTGTGTATCCTAGTTTAATGTTAGCTATTTTATTTTGCAAGATTTGAATTTGTAGTGCCAAGTCATTTTTAGGTATAATGGTGGATATTTTGGTGTGAGGTTGAATGGTGTATGCTTGATTTTATTAGGGAATGTAACTAATAAATTGAATGAAGGATTGAGATTTTTGGGGATTTAAGTATCTATAGGTATATTGAATGCAAAATATTGAGAATTGTGAGTTGTATGTGTTATTTGGTGTGTTTATGTTTGTAGGTATGTTGAATGTGGAAGAATTATGAATTATGTGGGTTGTATGCATGGGTAGGTGTAAAGGAGGGGATTCTCTAATCCCAAGTGTCTAGGATAAGGAAAAGTGCAAGAATAACCATCGATTACCTCAAAGTACAAGCTCAAGTGATAAAGTGCAAGATGAAGGAGATTGCAAAAATGTGATTAAATGAGATACTAAGCTAGAATGATAAAACTACATATTAATAGAATCTGATAAAGAATCATAGAAGATAAGTTACAAAAATAAAAAGATTGGAACTTACAAATTCTACCCTGAGAATGAAAGATTTGTGACCACAAGGCATCAATGTTGTGTAGACGTCTCCATGCCATGCTTTCATCCTTGTCAAACTAGAACCTAAAAACCTAAAACTTGTAAATACCCAACTCTTCAAATCTAAAAAATTGCACACATCAAGATGAGGGAAAATGTTGGGGTTGTTTCAAGGCTTTCCCTCATTTTGGTGTTTCCACCTCCATGAACAACTAGATATATAGAAAATAGATGAGACATAAAATGTAATAGATGAGACATGTGATAGAAGCAAATCCTATTGTGGAGAACCCCTATCATGAATAAAATAGACAAGATGAGTATGTATTTGCAAATAGACAAGATAAAGAAATAAGGGAGTGTTACCAACAATCTATGGCTCTCTCTTGGCTTGATAGATGAGACATTGTTTGCTTGCAAGAGAGCCCTGGCTATTAAAGATACAAGAATCCAATAGAGCTTTTCTCTAGAGTAGAGATGTAGAAGAGAATAGAGAAAGAGAGCAAGGGATAATGCAAGGAAGTGTGAATGAATGAGAATGAGGATGAAAAATGGAGTATTATGAGGCTACATGAGCAAGAAGAATCATTACACTCACGATTCTATTGCAATGATGCATGTCAGGGGAAAATTTTGTAATATTCCCTCATTTGAACTTATAAAGTTCAGGGATGATTGTGTGTTGCATAGATGTTCAGTGGCAGACTACTAGCGCTTGGTCATTGTTCCTCATGGAGTTGAAATCATGAAATTATGACTCATAAGGTTTTGTCATAAATGTGGTAGGGTGCCATAAATGCAATAGGCTAAATGCACAAGTGTGAAATTTCCATGGGGTGCAATTTTATGACACTACATTTTGCCCCCACTTTAGTGAGCTGAATTTTTGGAGAAAAATCAGCTACACTAAAGTAGAAAAGCAAACATTAGTGCAAAGTGAAAATTTTAAAAAATTACAAATTTACATGCAAAAAGGATACTGTAGAGACCATAGAGATCAATTGGGAAGATACTAGTGATGCCCTAGTGTTCAAGCTCAACGAGAAACTACAACGCCAAATGTGAAGTTTCATTCTACAAAACTCAAATTGAAGTTAGTTTTGAAAATTGAAAGAAGCTAACACGATGAGAAGAATGCTTAAGAAAATTTGGTGGCTCGGAAAAAAATATGATGAAGAGGTGAATATATTCCCCTCCTATTGTTTCCCATACCTAGATGGGGTGAAAATGGGAAGTATGGAAGCAACATTTTCACCATGAAAAATGGGAAAAAAATGACCTATATATGCTCAAGTGGGGCCCATAGAAGGGTCTTGTTGAATTTTGTGAGAGAAGAGTTAGAAAAATGCATTGTAGATGAGAGTACATGACCCTGAGGATTGAGCAGCTTCGCATGGTGATAGTGATGAGTGATGAGCTTGACAAGGTATGAAATTTTTGACCCAACTTGTGATTTTATTGCATTTTTTAAGATTTTTCTCCTCCTCAAGAAGTGCAAGCATCTAACCAACGTGGAGGCATTTGGTTGGTGCATTATCATCTTAGTAGCATGTTAGTGACCTCTGACCATGTTGGCATCCCTCTTGCACATTGTCATTAGGAGGTGTTCAACCTTGGATGCTAGCGTGTCATGCAAAAATATGCGTGGTGTGACTCCATCCCAAAGGTGAAGTTAGCCAAAATTTGATGTAAAGTTAGAATTTTATCAATGACATAGAAGAGGTTGACATGCAACTTTTTGTATTTTTAGGCTTGGCCTAAGATCGACAAGCACACTAGAGGACTACTTTCACTATTGTGATATCAACACGATAATCTACATCTAAACGATTAGGACATGCTGGGATGGGTCAGCCTTTGGTGGGTCTACACCATGTTGGAGATCTGATTCCACACATCTATGTTGATGGTGCTCATGGAGCACTGAAACGTTGACACCTCCACCTTCCACTTGTCAATGGGAAAGCTGACCATCACCTTGGATGATGCCTATTGCATCATCAGGCTACCCATTCATAGATGATAGGTGGTATATGTTGAGGGCCAAATAGTCGAGGATACCTATGAGGGCCAACAATATTGCATTAGGAAAGTGGTCTCAAGTGACACCACGAGTCACATCTACATTAGGCAACTCAAGAAGCAAGAGCAAGTTCCACAA
>VDFB02047365.1:0-37731 GCA_007258455.2 Sequoia sempervirens | reverse complement strand
AATTGGCGATTTAAACATAATATCAAACTAATAAAAAAATGCAGAGGCAAAGTGTCAGTGCAAATTTTCCTAACCTTAGTTGCAAGTCTCTCTTGGTCATCTTTGTAGTCGGTGGGTTGGAGGTTTCAAAAACTTTGAAACTTCAGACTTTGGTTCTAAGGTTCCAAGTTTCAGCGACCACGCGACATTATGGACCATGACTGTTTCATGAATTTTTGATGGACGGTTGTAGTTTCATTATGGAAGTATATCTCTCAAGCACTAGATTTGCAATTTGAAACATCCAGAATTACACTAGAACCATTAGATTTTTCAGGAATCAATGGTTGAGATTTTATTAATTATTTAGGTCTATCGGTCATCCTACTCTTGTTTACCGTTTAATATTGCCTAAGTCAGACCAAAATATTTTATGACAAAGCCTTAAATCTTAACTCTTTAATCCTAAGGGTTGAGTCTCGTCAACCTAGCGATGTCCCCATTTTAAATTATGCGCTTGCATAAAGTTTGTTTTAAAAGAGGGACCTGTTCAATGAATTTTCGATGGATGGTTATAGATGCATTTCAAAAGTAAATCCTTGAAGTACTATACTTTTGAATTGAAACCTCCAGAATAACAGTAGAACCATTAGATTTTTAGAAATCAATGGTTGAGATTTTATTAATGATTGGTTTCATAAATCAACATATAGTTCTGATCATAAGTGAGCAAAATTTATTGTGACTTATTAGCTAGGAAATTGATAATCATTAAGTTAAAATGAGACATTTAATTCTCTCTTTTCAATGCATTGAAGTACTCTACCTTTCATTTATTATATTGAAAATTTCAATTTGGTTGTGGTACTGGGTGGCGGTGAGGATTAATACCATATGAATAGCTAGAGTGATTGATTGCATAGCTTTATATTGAAAATTGCATGAAGTACTGTAGAATCATAAATGATGATGTCAATAATCCAGTGATTTTGATAATCAATAGCTTGTGTGGCACTGCCAATTTTGACAATTGACATCTTGTCAGCTTAAGCTACAATTTGCAACTTTGCATGTAGCCAGCTTGAGGTACCGATTAATTTGGATTTTTGGTTTGTGCGAATCACAATTATTACTAATTAGTCAGTAGTAATTATACACAACCTCATAGCTCACATGTGACATACGTGAGGTGTACAAGGTACCAGGTTGGTAGTGGCACTTTTGGTGACACTTTTGGCCCATAAATAAGGATAGTGAGCACAACTAAAATCATTTTTTTAATGGTCATAAGGGTTTTCATTTTGTAGGGTTAATAAATTAATAAGGATTCATGAAGAAGATGATGTGGTATTATTGGGGATGCTCTAAATCCTCCTGCCTCCAATTATGTAGTTACAGAGTAAAAGACCAATTTCCTTCAAGTTTAGAATAGGTGGAATTGGAAAGAAGTTGATTTGGTTCACCTGACTTCTTAGATAGGTTTTGAACCAGGATGAGGAGCTCTGATGGACATAAGTCATATCCCAATGCATGGAGGTTGAAAGTAGAAGATGGGAGCAGTTTTACTACCCCTCATTGTCTGCATGGTTTCTCAAGCAATTCCCATGCATTTAATTTCAGTGCTCATCTTCTGAATGGGAGAAGTTTTACTAGCCCTCATCTTCTGCATCAGTCTAGTTTTGAAAGGGGCTAAGTACATTTTGTATCTTCATGGCTCCCATTTCCCCAGTTTGATCGGGCCCCCTTTCCCCATACATTTATTTTCAGAGCATATGGTTGACTCAACAAGTCCCATGTGTTTATTTTCAGAGCTCATGGTTGACCCGGCAAGTTCCATTTATTTTCAGAGATACATGTATCACATTTGCATTTTCAACTTTTCACCAGCGGTCCAACAGAAGCTTGGTGCTTGCACTTACATTTTCATTTGTACTATGTAATAATGTGATATTGTAATTCAAATGTAATAAAATAAATGGTTGTGCAATGTGCTATTAATGTGACATTGTAATTCATTTTATTAAGTCCTTTGAAATGTTAATTTTTTGGACCCTTGGCCTTGATGTCAATCCTAGCACATTAAACTTTAAAGAAAATTTAAAGAAAATTTAAAACACATGTTTTATGTTTATTATTTATATCATAAATTACTCAACCATTCGATGAACATTTGATGTATGGTTGTAGTTGCATTCCAGAATGAAATACATAGAGCGCTACGCTTGCGAACTTAAACCTCTAGAATCACCCTATAACTATTAGATTAATAGAGATCAATGGTTTAGAATTTTTTGTCAATGCAGGAGTAAATCATTGTTTTTAATGGCTTGTTTAAAATTTTGTCAGCCATGTACATTGTACTACCTAATTGTGTACTGTGTAGTCCATAAGTAATGAGTAGATGTTTCAATGTCATTTAGTTTGCTCATTGTAGTGCACCACCCTGTTCTGGGTTCCACGGTTCCACTTCCAACAAAGCCATTCCAGTAACCCAGTTTCAAGCTTCAACGTAGTTTCAACTTCAAGAATCAAAATTCAAAATCTGGGTTAGTTAAAGAATTCTTATGCTACATTTCATCACTTGATGTTTCTTAAAATCTTATTTTGTCAAAATTTGAAGTTTAGGTTTAGGGTTAAGAGGCTTAATAATTAAGAAAAATTAAGGAGTAATAGGGAATTCAAAAATTTCATATTGTTGATTGTATTAGCATGTCTACCACCAATACCACTAGAGCAATGTTAGATAAAAAAAATACATTATGCAAAATTGTATAAAACCCTAGGTTTCATTGATGAATACCATGATATTTATGATCTTGAAACCTATGGTAGGAATACCTCAGAACTTAGATTTTCATCTGAGAATAAGGTTGCAAAGAAAATGCAATTGCAAGTTAATAGTATCAATGCATTGTGGGTTACTGGATTAGGGCACATGATGTTACATGAGGTTTTCCCTTGCCTAGAATTTATCATGGCTTGTGCCCTAAATTATGATGATAACAAAAGAGCAATTGTTAATAAAGATAGAAAAGAAGAATTGTTATCCATTAATGCAAAAGAACTTGGAAAAGTGTTGGGCTTGGGGTTTACAACTGAAAATTTTGGAAATGTCCACATTGACCTAGAAAAGCTTGCTAGTGATTATGAAGAAGTGGATGAAATGGAGAAAAAATCTTTCTTAAATAGAATAGTTTAGGATAGAAACAAATTGAAAGGTGGTCATAAGCCTCCTTATGATTTGGATATTTTTAAACCATGGGTTCAGGATACTATTTCCATGCTAGCATTTTTCCTTGGACTGGATAGCAATTTGGAAGTGGGTGCATGCCTCCTTGAAATGGTGTATAATATCCATTATGGTGTTCCACATGCTAAATATAATTTTATTGAGAATGTTGTAGAATCCATGCATAAACAATTTTTAATGATTAAAGGAGGTTCCACCAAGACATTTAGGTTCACAACCTACTTGTGCTATCTTTTTCTATTCAAATTCAGAGGAATCTTTTAGACCAGCAAGCTTCAGATTCAACCCTATGATAATAGTAATCCTGAGCAAAAGAAAATGGCTCCAGTATATGAATGGACCACTGTTATAAGAATGCATGATTCTTGAAGGAACTACAGTCATTTTGTAGACTAATTTTACTCCAATGCCTAGATTGCCTATGTCATGTAGAAACCACATTCAACTAGGAAAAGAAATACAATTGGTTGATTGGTACTTAATGGAAGAATATATTGTGCTAAGATTTTATGGATTGGAAGTAAAACCATACAAACTTCCAATCCATGTGACAAAAATGGTTTTTGAATTGGAATATGTAAGGCAGATGCAGAGTACTGATGAAAGACACTTTAGCAATCAGGGGAAGAAGACTTTATTTCCTTCTTTAACTTTTTCATGTGGAGGGATGACATTCGAGAGAAAAGCATTTAGTGTGGCACATGATCTTTTGAATTTTTTTGATTTTGATGCTATATGTCACTGGCAATATGATCCATTTGACACCATTAAATCAATGATTGTGCTCAATAAGAATGTTGGAAGTAGAATTCAACATCAAAGTAAACCCTTGCTTGAAAACTTGAGAAACAAGGATTCTTGGGATGAGGTCAAAGTAGCAATGGAGAAAATTGTTGCTAAGAATGGTATTTCTTTTGAACAATTGTTAGCAGAAATTATGGCATTGCATCAAAAGACAATTAGAAGACCTGTACAACAATTTTTATGAAAAAATTCATAAACTATCTAGTAGAGTAAAAATGCCAGATTCTCTAGAGAAGGAAGTTACAGAAAAAAATTGGTCACGATAAAAAATTACTACCTTTTAGTCTATGAGGAAGGACCTAGGTGATCAAGGAGCTCTTGTAGAGTATGGAGATAACGAAGAAGATATTGAGTTTAGAAAATTATGAAATATAGAGCATCTAAATGAACAAGAAGATGAATAAAGTGATGATGATATTCAAGAAGAAATTCATGTCAATTTCAAACTTGGTTTAAGTGAGGCCACAAAAGAAGCATTTACTACATGAGCATCCATAGCTGAAAAAATGGGTTATGAAGATGGTCCTTTGGGGTCCCAAAGAGAAGGCCCTTGGATGGTAATAGATGTAGAGCATAGAAAACTAGTTGATAAATATGGACTTAGGGTTGGAGGTGAAAAAGTAGACCTAGGGTATATAGGTCAATTTGTTAGAGCTTCAAGTTCAAATCCTCATCCTCATGGTCCGACACAATCACAACTAGGACATGCCCATGGTGGAGGGATTAGTGCAACTGGCATTGCCTCTAGTGGCAATGGTATGGGTATTAGTACTAGTAGTGGTCAACATGTGCTACAACAACAAATTACACACAAGAGGACAACACAATATACCACAGAAACACTAGGCGATCAAGTCATATAGAAGAGGCAAAGGATTTTGATAGGTCCAACTCCAAGTCACACTACCAATGGATCCACCACAAAGGAGTTATTTCCAGGAACTCCCCCAATGCCAGTTAGTATGGCTGCGACATCATTAGCAACTGCAAGTACTCCTATTCCTTCTCCATTCAATCATTCCATTGTTCTTGCATCCCCAGGTTTTGATTACATTGAAGAGTTTAAAAAGAAATTAGAATTGAATAAAAAAGAAAAGAAGCAACTGATGGAGAATGTGTTTTCTCTAACTTCAGAGCCTGCAACAACCATGGTATTACCCACATTTAAAACAAGTAAAGAAATCATGGAGTACACAATTCTTGTTCCCACAGTTCAAAAAAACCAGCAAATCAGATGGCTCCATCTGAATTCGAGGTGAGCAATTTTCAATTGGATTTTTTTGAGCTCAAAAATATTGACTAAATTAATGTATCAAAGAAGAACAATGAATTGGTGTACACATCATTGTTGAAGCAAGATAGAGAGAAAAAAAGGTTGTAGACTCAAATTGAAAAGCTATAGGTAGACCTAGCAAATGAGAAAGAAAAGAGGAAAGCAACTGTATATGTCTAAAAATGGTCATGATTAAGCTTGTTAATTAATTAAATATGATTTATTTAATTAATTCCTCTAATGTCATCTACATATAAATAAATTTAATTATTTATTTATATCGTTCATCTTCCAAATTCTTCTACCTTAAATTAAATAAATTGTTATTTATTGTGTGTGAGAAAATTTGATCAAATCTAAATAAAAATCAAACACATGTTAATAAAACATTAAATCAAAAAGCTGAAAAAGGGAAACAAAATACGCAAACCGTAACAGCAGCTTCTCGAAATCGTCTTATCCTCCTCTAACTTCAGCGTTTTGTTGCTTCGAATGGCTCTCAGATCAGTAGGTAGAGCTCAACAAAATGGCAGCATGAAGAACGAGATAAAATCTAAAAATGCATAATATGCAAAATGCAAGAAAGCTATGCTAGTATGAGAAATATTGCTATGATATTAAAACTAATATGCATGCAAAAGCTGGTGAAAAATATGGCTATGTAAATGAGTATACGAAGTGTGCATATGTGAGTGATTATGCAGAATGTATGTGGATGATTAACCAAGGCTTGGATTTGCACGTGCTTTTATAGAGTTTTCGAACGAGTTTGATTGGCTGAATCGATCGACGGTCCGGATTAAGCTTGTTTCGAATGGATGGCGGGAGATTTTTGAAAGTGGAAAGAAGAATGGAAGGTTTCCCTTCTCTTTGAATGTCATCATTGAGTTTCGAAGGAAAACTTCCATTTCGAAAGATAAGATACGAATTTAGAAGGGTGAGTTAGCATGAGTTAGAATTTTGGGAAGTGGAATCGAAAATGGAAAGCCACATAATTAAATAAATTATTTAATTATGTTTTAAAAATGAAATTAGAGTGAGGTGGAAAATATTAAATATCATATTTAATATTTTAAAATTTGAAAATGGGATGGAGAATATTCCATTTTTTAGATATTAAAAAATATTTAAACTTTAGAATAGAATGATAATTAAATGAAGTACATTTGGTATCATTTCTATTCTAAAGTTTAAATATTTTTAATATCTAAAAATGGAGATTCTATCCCCAACCTAATTTTAAAATATTAAAATATGATATGTTAACTCATTTTAAAACATAATTAAATGATTTGTTGGTAATATTGACTTTCCACTATTCATTCTAACTCGTAACTTCGCCCTAAATTAAATCTTATCTTTTGATGAGTTCTCGCCGGCTCAACAACATTCAGAGGAAGGGAAACCTTCCGTGCTCTTTCGCTTTCATCATGTCGTTATTGAAACTGTCGGACGATCGTCGATGCGATCGAAGCAGCGCGTGCTGATTGTCGTCCACGCGTGCATAATAAGCTCACCATATGCGTATCGCGTTACGCCAACCATATTTCACCGACCTGCATGCATGGTGAACACAGCCTATCGCGATATTTCTCATACTAGCATAACTTTCTTACATTTTGCATATTATCTGACCGGAATTTTATCTCGTTATTCATCGCCGATTTTGATGACTCTACCCTTTGATATCTAAAACCATTAAACTCGCGTTGGTCAGGAGAATAATTAATTCGGCTCTGATACGGTTTCATATTTCTTCCAACTTTCAATTAATATTTTGATAACATGTGTTGATTACTGACTGATTGTTAATTACCTACTCACACACAATAAAATAACAGGTGGGCTCGAGCCCATGAGATTTAACATTTTTTGCAAGTTTTTTGGCCCGGTTTTGAAACTTTTGCGGAATCGGTTTTTCAGAAAAATTTAACGTTTCGGCGCATTCAAAAATTCCTGACGCGCATACAGAATTTTTAATTTTTTTATTTTGCAGAATTTTGACGCGCATCCCGTAACTATTACAGTGCATCCCGTGACTGTTACGACGCATCCCGTGACTGTTACGGTGCATCCGTCGCTGTTGAAGTGCATATAGTGACTGTTAAAGCGCATATAATTTTTTTCACATGCACAGTAATTGTTTGGCTTTTCTTATGGCGCATCCAGTTTCTGTTTAGGCGCTTATAGTATCTGTTAGGGTGCATATGATTTCTGTTTAAGTGCTTTTTGTTTCTGTTTTGGCGCATTTAGTTTCTGTTCTGGCGCATATATGTTTCAGCGCATACAGCCTCTGTTCTGGCGCATATATGTTTCAGCGCATACAGCCTCTATTTAGGCGCATATACTATAACAAAATCACAGAATTCTAAGTCTGACGCATTCCGCAGACAGAATTCTGTTTCTTTTTTTGAAAGTTTTAAAATGAAGCAACCCTAGGGTAGCCACATCTGGATTAAAATGAAGCAATCTAGGATAGTCACCAAACAATGAATTTTGCAGTTTAAAATTGAACAATCTGTTTTCAGTGAAGCAATATCTTCACCTAGATTAGCTCATTGTTATTTGGGGTTTTAAAAATAACATTTGCTTGCTGTGATTGTGGCAATAGGTCTATGCTCTCCCCTTAACTGGGTGATCAGAATACCAGACTTGCCTTTTAAATTCATGCAATGTTATTTTCTTTTCAATTACATCCTTTAGAGAGCCTGCCGTAGTGGGAAAAAGTACTCACCCTACGGGAATGACTCAAGTGGGTTCAAGCCAAAGCCAGGCTATTCCGCCCAACTATAAAATTTAAAGCAAATCTAGGGAAACCCTCTTCTGCCGGTAGTGTGTAAAATAACCATCCCCAAAGCCTTTGTTCTAAAGGTTGGGAGGTCTCCTGAGGGAGTTTATTATTGCCGCACCGAACGGAAATCCTTACTACGAACCTAGTGTAGTAGCCAGCCGAGTCAGTTGCCAAACATTCTGATAATCATAGTGCAAGGGGAGGGAAGAATCTGCCCCCAAGATACTCACCATATAATTGCCAAGGACCGTTTGCTCAGGGGACCTGGTATCCACTTCCGTAACTCTGAGTACGCACCTAGAAAAGACAAAAACACGGGCGCCCCTTCGGGGGTGACACGGCTGTGTGAGTCGACACAGTTCTAAGATGTGGGTTGTTGATTATTAGAATGACCTACTTGAGTACTTAAGAGTGAGTCTGTCTGAACTGTCTTTCATGTGAAAAACCAATGAAAACATTTGAGGAAAAACATTTATTGATCAAACACTTCATGTTAGTATAGGATTTTAAGAACAACTATTTTTGAAAATGTTTGTTGTGTCTTCCATTACATTAACTCAGATAAAGAGATTATCCAAACGAAACATGAAGAACAACAACTGAGAGCCACTTAAGAATTTTGTCATATCATTGTTTTGAAAACATTTACCAATACCTTCTTCCATGCTTAGGGACTGGAAGTCAACAAATTTTCCCAAGAAATCAGTCTCCAAGAGAATAAAAAAACCTAAGAAACCGTTAGGATACAAGAAAATGCTACAAAAAAGGAAATTCTTGTACAAAAGTAGACAAGTTTTGCTTCATTATCGAGGATTCCTTCACAGATATCAGGATTTTGTTAGAGGATTTACTGATGAATATGCTGTAGATCCCTTAGATTCCCGAGCCTATTATCAAAGAAGAGCTCTATCACAACAGCATAATCATAACCAACCTCTTGAATTTGACAACATACCCCAACCTTCCATCAAATATCCTTCACACCCAAATCATATTCTTCAAAGATCTTGAGAGAATCTCCTTAAAAAAAAAGATCAAAATCTTTTAGAGTGCACTCTTCAAAACAGCTTTTTAATTTTTGGGCTCAAGTCTCCCCAACAGGATTCTGAAATCCTTTATCATCTTGGAAGCTACAACCCATAAGTTAAGAGCTTTCTTGATCATATCATAAGATTACAGTATCTTATCAGATCAAGATATCATCACCATTGCACTCGTCAAAAACCGTGATCTAAGTTTAGAGGAAATTTTCAAAAACATATGCCTATCTCCACAAGATCTCAGCACAATAAATCGAAGGATACAAACCAAAAAGAAAGTCATATTCAGAACATTCAAGAAGAAGGAGAAAGCAGTAATCCCATTTTCAGCATAAATCAAAATCCAATTTTTAACATGGACAATAAAGAAGAAAATCCTTCCCATCAAGTGGATAGTGATGAAGAACAAGAAGAAGAACATCTTAGAGAAGCTGAACAAGATCCAAAATTCCATAAAGCCATTGAGAAGATCTTGCAGTGAGATAAGGAAAAATATTTTCGCTATCTAGCCGAACAAGGGGCTAAATTAGCGCATGACTTTCACACTGAAAATTTGAAAAACAAACCTGAAGAGACACCCTTTTCAGATCTTAGTGCCTTGACCCAACAAATCAAGGCACTTCAAGGACAAGTTAGAGAATTACAAGGGGGAACAACCACAAAGAAATACACTTTGGAGGACATATGTCCTTATCCTTTTGACAGAAGTTTAAACATGATTCCTTTTCCCAAGCATTGTGAAATACCAAAATTTGATCGCTATAATGGGAAAACGGATCCAATTGATCACATTAGAGACTTCAGAAACATGACATTGGAGTTTGCTTACGAAGATACTTACTTGATGCGATTATTTCCTAGAAGTCTGGGAGTACACTCTATGGAATGGTTATCCAAAATCTCACCTCCCGTTAGGACATTTGAAGAGTTGATCAATTTATTCATATTACAATACACCTAAAACATACAACATCATATCACCATGATAGATCTTTGTAAAATGGCACAGAAACCTAGTGAACCTTTCGTTACGTTTCTTCAGAGATGGAGAAGAATGTTTGCCAGATACCCACGTCATGTTCCAGAGAAAGAAAAGATGGTTACTTTCATCAACAATTTAAACTCACAAATGAGCTATCACTTGAACTTACACTGTCCTTCTTCTTTTGAGAAAATGATCAAAGATGCCTTAACCATTGAAAGTGCTTTGGTCAAGAAAGGCATAATAAAACATGACAAAGAAAATCCTAGCTCCTCCAACCATCATACTCAGGATAAATCCAAATTCTGGACCTGCAACAAAAATATGGTGAATGATGGTGTTGTGGATGCAAATCACACTTCAACCAAACCATTCGTCCTCACTACCCCAAACACTCACAACAACAATGTCAACTCAATTGCAAATCACGGAAATAATCCTCCTCCTCAGAGGAACAATACAAGTCAGCACTCCATTTCCCATCAAGGGACTTCAAACAATAACCAGGGTTACCGAGGAAACAATAACAATCACAATTCTTTAGGGAACACCTCAAATTCAAATCCACAAATATTTTCGTTCTTCTCCAATAGAAGAACTTTCACTCCTTTGAGTCAATCCCTAGAATCCGCATTCAAAGAGTTGATGGCCAAAAATGTTATTACTTTACCGCCTCAATGAAATTATGAACCCACTGTAAAGCCTCCATGATGGAATGAGGCATACTATTGTGATTATCATCGATGTAAAGGTCACCGCACCAACAACTGCCAAGCCTTGAAAAATGCCATTCAAAACTTGATTGATAATGACATCATCATAGTAGAAGGAAATCAACAAACCAATGCAGACCACCAAGCATTTCGCAAACCTTTACCTAATTATCAAAAAGGTGAGTCTTCCGAATAAAAAGTGAATCACATCAATGATGATCATATAATCAACCATCTCTACACAAACGATGAGCGGGTAAATGTCATAAAAATCAAAAAGAGGGAGGAATACAGAGAAGTCAACGCAACAACAAGAGCACAAGCAAAAGTTGTGCTAAAAGGCGCTTCTTCAAAATCCACTGAACCCCCACCTCAACATCAATATGATTTGGTCAATCAACTTCGAAAAACTCCCGCTCAAATTTCTATTTTTGAACTATTAAAGATTTCTCTAGCCCATAAAGAAATTCTTGAAAAAGCCCTTATTGAAACCAACATATCTACTGATTTGGATGTGAATCAATTTCAAACCATGGTAGGGCATTTGTCCTCATCTACTTGTCTTTCATTTTCTGATAAAGATGACGTTTCCATAACTCATCCTCATAACTCCTCTTTGTATTTAGAAGTCATGGTTCATAAATTTCGCATCAGACGAGTTCTAATAGATGGAGGTGCTGGTTTGAACATTTGTACCTTGAAGTTGGTCAAAGCTTTAGGATTTTCTGAGGACTCTATTGATTTTAGAAGAAAGATTACCATAAAAGCTTATGATGATGAAGAAAGAGCATCCAAAGGTCTAATCATGCTGCCAATTAGAGTGGGCCCTGTTATAAAGAATACTTTTTGTCAAGTACTAGATCATGATCTGGCATATAACATCTTGTTGGGTCGTCCTTGGATCCATGAAATGCAAGCTGTACCATCAATTTACCATCAATGTCTCAAGTTTCCTTATGATGGACAAGAAATCACAATACCTGCTAATAATTCCAACATTCAAACTTGTGCCAACATAAAGGCCAGTCAAGATACTTTGGTCCCTAATAATCGAGAAGCTCATACTAGTACTTCTCTAAAGATTGACACACAAATCAATCAATTGACCAATAGCTTTGACAAAAAGATGAAATTCAAGGATCATGGAGTTGGAGAATACTCCCTTTGTCTTGTCAATTTACCTACATCACCTCGATCACATGGACAGCCATCTATTAGAGAACATCAAATATCAGCAGCATCTACATCAAAGCAAATGCCAACAGAGCCAATTACAAAATTTAATGGGAAATTCATCAAAGAAAAATTTCCCATGGAAAACCCTGAGGATACTGAAATTCTAAATTGGCTCTATAAAGATGAAGATGAAGCAGTTTCTAATGTCAAATTACCCACAGATAAATATGGAAAAGGGTATTTAATCATGCAGAAGATGGGTTATGATGAGGGACCTATTGGAAAAAGAAAGGAAGGAGTAGTTGAACCCATTCATCTTCGTGGACTTGCTGCAAAAGAGAAAACTGGACTGGGTTATGAAAATCACTCCAAAGAAAAACAACTGCATAGCACTGTATTTGCATTACAAGAAAGCTCAGATTCACGAGAGGCATGTTTGACAACAATTCAGAATTTCCTAAACAACAATTCTGACACAGACTCTGCTGAATATGAATGGGACACTATTTACAATGATGAGTTCTGGAGAGACAAAGAGGTTGATGTAATACACCAGAATGCCCCAACTCTAATTGAAGGACAAGGTTCAGGGTCCCAACTGCGAGAATCCGAACCACAGGTCGACTATAATTCTAGTGATACCGAATCAGATCTAAACGAACAAGACTATCACGAGGACAGTATCATCATTGATCCACCTTATACCTCGGATCCTACAGACCACTCTGTCATGACCTTAACCATAGCCGATCTTACATGACCTAATGACCCTCTACCTTTACTCCATCCTGACCTTATTGATTGGGATTTTACGGAATATATTAACATACCTATGTTTCCAAGTGATGAAGCTATCGTAAACTTCCTTTCTGTAGAGGATGCAAATGATTGTTCCACCAGTGATTTTTGACATAGAGTTTTTGATCAGGAGAGTGTCAAGTCTCCTAGCTGCAAAAATAAAAACAAAAAGAGAAGATCTAATGGTGAAACCCAGAATCTGGCAGTATTAGAACAAGCAAAAGATAAAATAAAGAGTGTATCAGATGGTGAAAACCTCTTTGAGGCACCAGATGATGGGACTCTTGACACTCTCCCGGAACACTACCATGAGTGATCGCCTACTCTGATTGAGCCTACAAATGTTGTTGATCTTGAAACTTCTGAAAAACCAAGAATTTTACAGTTATCTGCATCTATGACAGAGAAAGAAATACCAGAGTTTGTGGAATTCCTGAAAACAAATCAAGTCAATTTTGCGTGGTCTTATGCTGACATGCCTGGTCTTGACCTGATCTTATCATGCATCATTTATCTATCAAATCAGGGGTCAAACCGGTAAAGCAAAAACTCAGAAAGATGCACCCTCATGTTGCATTGTTGGTTAAAGAGGAACTGAGAAAACTTCTTGATGTGGGCTTCATCAGACCAATCGACTATGCAAAATGGATCTCCAATATTGTACCTGTATCCAAACCAGATAAAACTGTTAGAATATGCATAGATTTCAGAGATCTTAATAAAGCATGTCCTAAGGATGATTTCCCATTACCAAATATTGACACCATAGTTGATCTAACAGCTGGCCATGCCATGTATTCATTAATGGATGGTTTTTCTGGATATAACCAAATCAAGATTGCACCCGAAGATCAAGAGAAAATAGCCTTCACGTGTCCATGGGGAACTTATTGTTGGAATGTCATGCCTTTTGGTCTGAAAAATGCTGGAGCTACCTACCAAAGAGCCATGACTACCATCTTTCATGACATGATGCATGTCTTCATGGAAGATTATGTGGATGATATACTGGAAAAATCATACAACAGAGAAGGACATCTTGAAGTATTGTCCAAAATATTTGCAAGATTAGAGAAATTCAAAGTTCGCCTCAACCCTAAGAAATGTGTTTTTGGGGTTAAATCTGGAAAACTCTTGGGGTACATTATTTCTGAAAAGGGAATTGAAGTAGATCCAACAAAAGATCAAGCAATCATGGAAATGCCCCCACCAAAGAACATTAGTCTGTTAAGATCACTACAAGGATGACTTCAATCTATACGGAGGTTCATCACACAATTGGCTGACAAGAGTTTACCATTCACACATCTACTGCATAAAAATGTTCCTTTTAAGTGGGATGACAAATGTGAAGTGGCCTTTCAAAAAATCAAAGAATATCTAATGACTCCATCGGTTCTTATATCACCAGATACAGACAGATCACTCATCTTGTACATTGCTGCAACAGAGACATCTCTGGGGGCACTACTAGCACAAGAAGACTCTACAGGAAAGGAATGTGCAATCTACTACATCAGTAGAACATTAACAAGTCATGAGCTCAACTACACTTCTATTGAGAAGGCTTGTCTGGCAGTAGTCTTTGCTTCACAAAAGTTTCGGCATTACATGCTGACCCATACAGTCAATTTGGTTTCGAAGATTGATCCACTCAAGTATTTATTAAGCAAGGCATCATTGACAGGAAGGTTAGCCAAGTGGGTAATGATTCTGAGTGAGTTTGATATCCATTATGTTGATCGTAAGGCAATCAAAGGACAAGTTATCGCTGATCAACTAGTTGAAGCACCATTACAAGTAGATCATCCCCTGCACATTGAGTTTCCAAATGCTGATGTCTTTACTGCAGAACTCAAACAACCATGGTCTTTATACTTTGATGGTTCTTTCACTCAACATGGATCGGGAGCAGGCATACTTTTTGTCACCCCTCAAGGACACACCATTCCTCGTTCATATCGGCTAATGTTCCCATGCACCAACAACATAGCTGAATATGAGGCATTAATCACTGGACTCAAGATAGCACTGGAGTGGAGAATCACAGAGTTACAGGTGTATGGTGACTCACAATTGGTCATTTGTCAGATCAATAATGACTACCAAACCAAAGATGAAAAACTGCTACCTTATAAAAAGATGGTGGATGACTTCAAGAAATACTTTGTGGACATCAAATTTACACAAATTCCAAGGCTTGATAATAAAGTAGCTGACACCATGGCTACGATTGCATCACTGTTACAGCTCCCAGAAACTCAAAATCGTTATGAATTTCTAGTGGAACAATCATTTACACCTGCTTATGATACACCCGAAAGCCAAATCATTTGCCACTTAGTAGGATCCGATTCGCCTTGGTACGGAAAAATTTATGCTTACCTCAAAGACGATGTCTTACCACCCGATCTATCTCATAATAAAAAACACAACTTTATCCGTCAATCCGCTCACTATACCCTCATCGCTAACACCCTTTATCGCCATGGTCTTGATGGTACTTTACTCTGATGTCTTGAACGCGAAGAATCTGACAAAGTTTTACAAGAAGTTCATGGTGGCATCTGTGGTACCCATTCGAGTGGACTAACCTTATCTAAGAAACTGATTAGAATGGGTTACTATTGGCCTACAATGGAGAGGGAATCATTCACTTTTGTGAAAACATGTTCCAAATGTCAGATCCATGGGAATCTCATTCATGCTCCTGCACAAGAACTCCAACCGTTTACACCAACCTGGCCATTTTCTCAATGGGGGTTAGATCTAGTGGGCAAGATTCATCCTTCTTCATCAAACAGCCATAAATTCATCATCACAGCAATAGAATATTTTACTAAGTGGATTGAGGCAGTCCCTCTTACCAAAGTTACCGGCAAACAAATATCATCATTCATACTTAACTATATTATTTGTCGGTATGGCATTCCCAACTCCATTATTACAGATAATGGGCGTCCATTCAAAAATCAAGATGTTGATGAACTTTGTGAGAGATTTCACATACAGCATAGATACTCAACACCATATTATCCACAAGGGAATGGCCAAGCAGAGGCCTCAAATAAAACAATATTAAAAATCTTGAAAAAGACTGTGAATACATCAGGGAAGGATTGGCACGTTCAACTCAATCCTGCTCTATGGGCCTACAGAACTAGTGTCCGCACGCCAACAGGAGCAACACCATTCGCCCTTGTTTATGGAGCAAAAGCCATATTTCCCTTAGAAGTGGAGATTCCCTCACTCAGAGTATCATTGAAAGGCTTAACAACAGATGATGAATACATAGTTTCCCAACTCCAAGAGCTTGAACTTCTAGATGAGAAGAGACAAAGAGCTGCTGATCATTTGAAAGCTTATCAACAAATGATGTCTCGTAGCTACAACCTTAATGTAAAACCACGTACCTTTCAAGTGGGTGATCTCGTTCTGAAAGAGAATCCACGTAATCAACAAGACAGAGAGAAGAAAGGAAAGTTCAAGTCAAATTGGCTAGGTCCTTACGTGGTCATCGCAGTTTATGGTTTAGGAGCCTACAAGCTATCAACGCCAGAAGGGGACCTGTTTGACGAGCCGATCAATAGCATGCATCTGAAGAAGTATTATGTCTAAGACAGTCATCATCATCAGAAAAAGTCCTAAAGAAATATCAAAAAAATCAGAAAAAGTCCTGAAGAAATATCAAAAAAATTAGAAAAAGTCCTAAAGAAATATAAAAAAAAATCAGAAAAAGTCCTAAAGAAATATCAAAAAAATCAGAAAAAGTCACGAAAAAAAAAAAAAAAAATTGTCATAGGGTGAAAACCTGGCAAACAGGCAGTCTATTGACAAGAAAAATGCAATAAAAACAAATAGCGAAAATATGGCAAACAGACACTATTTGTAGCTCTCCATCTATTAGTTCATGTTCTGCACTTAACTTTTCAATCTTCATTTTCATGCATCATTTTCACCATATTAGGGTTACACCAGCACCATTCCCTCATCATTTGCCTTGAGTGATAACGTCTTACCATGGCTTGATTATTGTACATATTTATTTCAACAAGTTGTGTTGATACCAAGGGCAAATCTCGGAACATTGGGGGCAATCAACTTTCAGATCTTCCCAAAACAGTAAGACAATGACATCGAAGCCAATCATGTGCAAAATGAAACAACCAAATCAAACCAAAACATCCAACCATTGATCCATATCACAGTAGCTTTCAGTTGCGTACCTTATCATGACTCATATTTGGATGATCTCTAAATCTGAATTAATGTTTAGAATCATAGTATTCCATTTTTGAATAATGGTTGTTTAATTTTCGATATCATTTCTCTGGAGCACACTCAATGATGTACTGAACTAGAGTGGCAAGGAAAGAGGATGATTTTTTTTTGTCTGCTGTCTGGAGGTTAATCATTTATCGGTTGCAAATATGTCGTGAGACGTGATGATTTATCATTGATGACAGTTCCAAATTTGCATCAGATGGTGGTTAGTCTTTGTCTGTTTATGCAAGAAATGCTTAGGTCATCTCGGTTCAATTATACCTAGATGCTTGTGTTCACTTGCTATATCAAAAATCATGAAAGTTGTACTCAGGTCATCATTGGTACTAATTTCCCCTCTGATGCTTGTACATACTTCCAACATTTTAAAATTCTCTATGATGATTTAAGCAGGCTCACTAAAAGGCTCAACAAAATGATCAGCTTCCTTTAGTTACATTTCATTGTACATAGTTGCATACTGGATCTTGCATCACGAGTTTTTGAAGGATCAATGGCTGTCATTCTGGACTATTTGTGGAGGACAATGCGAACATTTGTATCCATCACATTTCATCTTCATTTCATTTCATCATCAGTAGTATTATTGTTTCATCATTTATCATCTTATTAGGGGCATTCCATATCATTCCACATTAGCTTCCTTATTGCATCCACTAGCATCTCATGTTATTTGCATCTCCATTATCATTTTCATTAATATTTTGGGTCACATCCTTATTATCATTTCATTTAACATTGCATTTATCCTTGCCATTTAATTATCATTTCTTTCCATTTTCATATCACTTTATCATCCTTGCATTTTCATTATCATTTCATTTTAGTTTCATTTTTTTTTTTCATCATTGCATCCATTATCATTATAATTCTATTAGTTCATTATTATCATTTTAACGACACATTACCATTATCTCATTCATTCCACTTGGCATTATCATTATCTTTTGAATCATCGTTTTTATCTCATGGTAGTATCATATGCGTTTTCTTATTTCATTTCATTCACTTGCCCCTCATTCCATCCATTCGTTAGTATTATATGGTCATCTTTTTATTAGTTCATTATCATTATCATTTATTGCATTACCATCTCGTTATCACCTCATTTCATTTCATTTCATTTCACATCATATCATTCATTCTATTATTATATTCCTTTATTGCATTTCATGTCATTTATCATTTACCATTTCCTATCATTTTATTTCATATTATTTATCATTTTATTTCATATCATTCATCATTTCATTTCATTTATCATATCATTTCATTTATCATATCATTTCATTTCGCATCATATCATTTATCATTTCATTGCATTTCATTTCATTTCATTTCACATCATATCATTTTATTTCATATTATTTATCATTTTCTGTCATATCATTCATCATTTCATTTCATTTCATTTCACTTCGCATATCATTCCATTTCATTTCATTTATCATTTCATTTCATTTTGCATCATATCATTTATCATTTCATTGCATTTCATTTCATTTCATTTCACATCATATCATTTTATTTCATATTATTTATCATTTTATTTCATATCATTCATCATTTCATTTCATTTATCATATCATTTCATTTCACATCATATCATTTTATTTCACATTATTTATCATTTTATGTCATATCATTCATCATTTCATTTCATTTATCATATCATTTCATTTCGCATCATATCATTTATCGTTTCATCGCATTTCATTTCATTTCATTTCACATCATATCATTTTATTTCATATTATTTATCATTTTCTGTCATATCATTCATCATTTCATTTCATTTATCATATCATTTCATTTCATGTCATTTATCATTTATCAGGTCATTTCATTTATCATTTCATTACAGTTCATATCATTTATTATTTTCATTTCATTTCATCTCATTTCATTATCACATTCATTTTCACATCTCATTATAATAACATTTCATACCATATCATTCCATTCTATTACCATACTATTTGTCTATCATTTCCTATCATATCATTTAACAATTCCATTTCATCATTTAAATAATTTAACATTCCATTCCATACTATTTCATTTTATCATTTCACTTATCCATTCACTCATAACTATTTCCATTCACATCACAATGCATATCTGAAGCACAACATTCATTTTTCATCTTTTATCTACACTACAAAATCTAAAATTACATTCATCATAGGCAATTCATCTGCATGACATTATTAGTACACATCATCAGATAATCATAATCATAATAAAGCATCATAAATCAAACCATCCTACATATCATGTTAGTCATCAAATCATGCATAACAAAATCCATCTCAAATAGACATCAATGCATATCATATCATCACATCAAAAATGAATATCACATCATCATCAACATAATCATCGCCGATGCATATCATCACTCATAAAAAATGATACAAATGTCCCAGTGTCCAATGAAACTATAATGTCCAATACATCAAATAGGATCAAAAATGGCATATACATGTTCTGCACTATAAACTCTAGCTGGTGGATGCTCCTGAGGGTGTTGGTCCGGAGGGAGGTGGTCTACCGCTGGTGCCTGCATCTGGATCCTGTCGTAGCCCTGTCACTCCCCTGCTCTGGGTGTGTGTCCTTGATCTGCTCCGAGTCCTGCTATGGGATCGCGAATATGGCTCTCTGTGCTCTAGAGGGCATAGCTCCTCATATCTGACCCTATAATACTCAGCCTCCCTGGCCATCTCCATACCCTCTGCAATGGCCTCTCGCAGTGATGCACTCTCCACTGAGCCCATCAATCTCTGAGCCACGCCCTTAGCCTCTACTATTCATCGCCTGAATGCATCCCTCTCAGCAATCACCTGAGCTAACTGTGGGTCCGAAGCAGGTGCCTATACCTGTGCCTGTGCCTGAGCAAGTTGTGTCTGTAACTGCACAATAAAAGCCTGTGCCTGTGACAGCTAACTTTGTAGCTAACCCTGCTGCCCCTGCAATGTCTGCACCTGAGCCTGCAGCGTGGATATCTGTCCCTGCTGTGAGGAAGAAGCTAGTGGGATCACTGTCCATCTCCCTATCCCTGTCCTCGGTCGCCGCATAATCCGCACACCTATCAGGATATCCAGCCCCCCCGGCGCAGGTCCTCCCATCCCCCCATCATCCCCACCATCATCATCATCACCATCTGAGCCCTCCTCTCCGCTCTCCTCCTCCTCTCCTCCAACAGCTCCCTGCTCACCACCGACCACATCCTCCTGTCCACCCACTCCGGGCGGTGGTACTCTCACAATCGGTGCTGGCTCATCGGGACTGGTAAATCGCGGAAAGGGATGTGTGTGGAAATAGGCAGCATATTCATCAGACATCCCAGCATCCACTATGTCTCATCTGTCCACCCATGCCTCAGGTGCTAAGGCCATGTACTCTGTATAGGTGACCTGGTACACTATGCATGGCCCCCATCCGGCCTCATCTCTGCTCCAGGCGTAGTGTGCAATACCCTGCGGCATCCCCTGTGTGAATCTGAACTGCCTCTGCACCCGCAATGCCAAAAATCTCTCCAAAATAAAGGGAGTCCTTCCTATTAGAAACCGTGACATATAGACATAAGGCATCTCTATATCATCGGTCGCCCATGGCTCACAATCTAAATATGGTCACCATATGACTGTATCGATGTCATCCAGAAGTCGTCTCTAGTAGTCTACCTTGCCCAGCTTGGGCTGAGTAAGAACTTAGAATACATATAAATGTATGGCCTGCCTCGTGCCCTCACTCTGGGGCATGCCGGCCTCGTCACAGCAAAATGCTCCCAGGCCCAGATCTGTAGCACTGTAACACCACAGGATAGACTGGTGGATCCCCTGTAAACCACCTGGTGCAAATCATGATAAAGGTGAGCTAACATGCAGCTCCCCCACACATACCTCCACGGCTGTAGTATCATCTGCTCGAGAATCTTGCCCCAGCCTACTGACAACCCCTTTCCTCAGTGATCCGGACAAAGGAGACCTCTGATGAAAGCACCCAAAACTGCTGGAAAGACTGGATATCCGTGAAAGTCTGCCCATGGTACCCAATACCCGGCTATCCTCGCATCTCCATACACTCTCCTCAGAGCATCTGTACCTCCAATCTCCTTGTGATCGTAATACACAAGGGCTCCAACCACCGGAATACCTAAAATCCTGTATACATCCTCAGGAGTCATTGTCACCTCACCGGTCGGCATGTGAGAGGTGTTGTGCTCCGAATGCCATCTCTCTGCGAGGGCTGTCAACAATCATCTGTTGACCCTAATCGGCGGCATCGCCAACAAGGGTCTCAAACCACAAGCATCAATCACTGCTATGTCCGCCAGGGTCAACTCGGGGATCCTATCCCATCCTGCTGAATGTCGCTCCCTGATCTGGAGGTTTTTGAAAACCTCCTATTTTTCATCACACAAATCATCAATTAGAATCATATCAAATATTCAAACAAAATCAAATCGGACTCATATCTATCAGTGACCTATATCAGTGAACTATATCAGACCCATATCAAAGATTCATATCAATGCAACAAATCAATGACCCATATCACACAATCAGTTCTATCACCCAAATCAAATTTATCAAGCTGGATATCATATCACATCTATCCTATCATCAATTACTATTTTTTTTCTATCGCAGGAAGCAAATTTATCAGAAGTCATATCAGTTCCATCTACTCCTTGTTTTCTATCCTAGGAAGCAAGGTTATCAGATCAATCATTCGATTTTCCTATCATCCCTACCCATATCAACATGAGGACATGACAATTTACCTATCTATTGACTAGGGAAGCAATAAAAAATCATCATTTTCATCACAACTTTCATCTTGACTGTTCACTGGATGCGCCATTCTTTTTACCAGATGCGCGCTTTCTCGTATGCGCCGTTCTTTTCACCATATGCGCTAAAACAGTCACCGGATGCGCATTTTCCCGTATGCGCTGTTATTTTCACCAAATGCGCCGATGTTTTTGTTCAATGCGCGCTTTCCCATATGAGCGTTTGTTTTCCCTAAATGCGCTCTATCCCTAATTTTTTTTAATCTGCCCTATATGCACACTAGTTTTTACGGGATGCGCTAAACTGGTTTTTCTACAAAAATTACAAACTAAACCCTATGCGCATTTGTTTATACTATATGCGCGCCTGTTTTTTTTTAAAGTTCCTAAAGAATGCTATATGCGCACAAACGTAAAACCCTAAACTAAATCCACAGAAAAATTGAAAATTTTTGATTCAAAACGAAAAATTCGAAAGCACAGAGGGTTAGATCGACTCACCGGTGGTCCGTACGCTGCTGGCCTCTGATATTGGCGCGATCTCTCGAATCGATGGTGATGATAGGGAATCTCCATGTCGTAAATGTCACTCTTAGAGCTACAGTTTCACCACAGTCAAAAGTGCAAATGACTTGTCTCTTTCAACCTTTTTACCTTTTAAAGGTCAACCAAGGGTAAAATGTGACTTTGAACATTTATTTTCTTGTCGTGAGCTAAACCACTTCACCTCTCCTCCGTGATTTAGCTCCCAAGGGGGCATCATCAGCAAGAACATCGAAAATATATCAGGGGCAAAATCTTATTTTCTTTGAAGCAATGTGTTTTACACATCACTTCAAAGAGGGGCAAAATGTATATGTCTAAAAATGGTCATGATTAAGCTTGTTAATTAATTAAATATGATTTATTTAATTAATTCCTCTAATGTCATCTACATATAAATAAATTTAATTATTTTTTTATATCGTTCATCTTCCAAATTCTTCTACCTTAAATTAAATAAATAATTTTATTTAATTACTAACATTTCTACCCTCTGCTTAATTAAATTAAATAAATTGTTATAATTTATTTACATTTAATTATCATTCTATTCTAAAGTTTAAATATTTTTTAATATCTAAATAATGGAATATTATCCATCCCATTTTCAAATTTTAAAATATTAAATATGATATTTAATATTTTCCACCTCACTCTAATTTCATTTTTAAAACATAATTAAATAATTTATTTAATTATGTGGCTTTCCATTTTCGATTCCACTTCCCAAAATTCTAACTCATGCTAACTCGCCCTTCTAAATTCGTATCTTATCTTTCAAAATGGAAGTTTTCCTTCGAAACTCAATAACGACATTCGAAGAGAAGGGAAACCTTCCATTCTTCTTTCCACTTTCGAAAATCTCCCGCCATCCGTTCGAAACAAGTTTAATCCGGACCGTCGATCGATTCAGCCAATCAAACTCGTTCGAAAACTCTATAAAAGCATGTGCAAATCCAAGCCTTGGTTAATCATCCACATACATTCTGCATAATCGCTCACATATGCACACTTCGTATACTCATTTACATAGCCATATTTTTCACCAGCCTTTGCATGCATATTAGTTTTAATATCACAGCAATATTTCTCATACTAGCATAGCTTTCTTGCATTTTGCATATTATGCATTTTTAGATTTTATCTCGTTCTTCATGCTGCCATTTTGTTGAGCTCTACCTGCTGATCTGAGAGCCATTCGAAGCAACAAAACGCTGAAGTTCGAGGAGGATAAGACGATTTCAAGAAGCTGCTGTTATGGTTTGCGTATTTTGTTTCCCTTTTTCAGCTTTTCGATTTAATGTTTTATTAACATGTGTTTGATTTTTATTTAGATTTGATCCAATTTTCTCACACATAGCAACAGATAACAAGAGCAATGAATTAGAAAAAAAAATTAAAAAAATTGCCTCTACATTAAGAAGCAAATAGGATAAGCAAAATGAGACTGCAATGATTGAACTAAAGCAAAGGCTAGATGAGAGAAACAAGAACTATGATGAGGAAAAATCCACTTCAAAAAAATTAAGACTACGCATTGCAAATGGAAATGCACAGTGGGAATAAAAATTGGAGAAGGAGAGAAAAAGAAATGAAAGATTAGAGGCAGAGCTGCTGGAAGCAAAAAATGAAATCAGGTCTTGTCAAAATAAGTTATCTTCATTTTGCAAAGAAACAATGAGGCATATGAAACAAAAGATCTAGCATGAAATAATGCAGGGGATTGATCATTTGTGTGACATGTTTCAATTGATTGATGCTATCAAACAACATCATAAGAAGCTCAACAAATATTTAATGGAGAACAAAAATGTGTCAGCATTAGAGAAATCAGCAAATAAAATTCAACAAACAATCTACAAAGCCAATGACAATATTTTGAAATCAAAAGGGATTACTAATCGAATTGCTACATCAATGGCGTTGTCATCTATCATTGAAAAGTGTTTGAGAATGCATAAAATAGAGAAATATTTGCATTTGGCTGTAGACAAGATGAAGAAGGTGGATGAAAATTTAAGGAACTTCATAGAGCTTGGTTTACCAAAGGCTTTTGACACAAATGAGTGATTCGTTGGATGGAATTATTTCAGAAAGAAGCTGGAGGATGCAAGGAAGATTGATTTGGACCAGTTTCCTCAGAACCCAAATGTCGTGACCTATTTGGATTCCATCCAACCATTGCTAACCCTGAATGCAAAATTGAGTGAAGAATCCAAGACAGGTTCCAATTTGAATCATGAATTGTTAACAAATCTTCAAGTCAAACAACATCAATTAGAACAAATGACAATTCCAACACCTGAAGAGTGGAAATTGCTAGAAAAGGTGATGTGGTGATTTAATTTTTGATAATATGGGTTTCCAAGTTCCAACTCAGCTCTGTGCAGAGTTGTCTTTGAGCAATATTTTTCATTGCCAATGCCTCTATGTATTCCTTCATGTGATACAATGATAATCAATTTAAAAGCTCAAATTTATACTTCAGTAATGTGTTGATGTTCAATTATCTATATTATTTATTATATCATTTGAAGAAAAAGTCTGGTAGTGGTTTCAACTTCTAGATACACTTGTTATTATGTTCATTGTTGTTAATATGCTATTAAGCATTGAGTTGAGTGATGAATCGTTGAGTACATGTTCAAGTTTTACTTTTAAGACAATTAAAATATGAACTATAAGGTGATTTTAATTTCAGGCATCCATAATCTTAGTGAAATTGCATTACAATTAACACATCAATACTCAATCTCCATGACTACTTAGCATATCCACTAAACATTTATATGAATTCATGCCATGGATTATCTATTATTGGAATTGGAATGATGGATTTTTGGTTAGTTTCATAGTTGTGGTTACTATCACTCAAAGTCACGATTTTGATGCTTTTCCTAACCTTAGTCGCTAGACCTCAGAGTTCTATAACCTTGTCGTGGAGATCTAAATTTTCATAACTCCCCAATTCCCTGATATGGTTGATGGTTCACTTTGTTGAGTTGCAAGTCTTTCTTGGTCATCTTTCTAGTCGGTGGGTCGGAGGTTTGGAAAAATTTGAAACTTCAAAATTTGGTTCTAAGGTTCCAAGTTTCATCAACCAAACGACATTATGGACTTATCTTGCCTTAACTTTTCAAAGGCACCGTCATCTGACACCTCATTGAATACTATGTACGAACTAATGTAAAATATAAAATACAATATAAAATATAAAATATCACAATTTATTGGAATACAACATAAAATATCATCAACTACAGTTTGACTTTGGAATATGATTCATGAAGTGCAATATAAAATAAAATATCATGAAGTGCAATGATTCACAATTTCATTGAATACAATATAAAATATCATCAACTACAGTATGGAACAATGGAATATGATCCTGGGATCCATGAACTGCAATATAAATACCTAAAAGCTGTTAATTCCCTTGAATCTCTTCCATTTCCCAAATGGACTGGGGGTCCTCAAATTGAATTTCATCATCAAATAAAGTAAAAAGAGTCATCTTGAATTTGATTCCAAGTCTGCTCTTCATTTTCTTTGGCTTGTGTCTCAAATTCAACATTCATTGTGTAATTTTTGTCAATGCCATTTGTTCGAGTCCCATTGCCACTGCCAGTGCCACCAGTACCAGCCTTTGGAATTGGAGTGTTGCACAACCCGGTCCCTCTTCTTTCACATGTGGACCTCCAGATTGCAAGTTTCCTTTCAAAAGGAAAATTTCTGACATTATACACAGTTCCTTTCATCCTTAAGCAATTTTCTAAATTCTTATCTAGTTTGTTTCTTAACTTTGATTTCAAAAACCCCAATGTACTGAAAACTCTCTCATCCTCCACTGACCCCAATATCATTTTTTGACATAAATCAACAAGTTTAGAATATTCTGATATCGAACCACGCAATATTTCACTGTGACCTAAGTTTGTCCAAACCTTTTTTATTGATCCCGGTTCAAAGGACTTGTCCTTGCCCATGGATTTATACTAGTCCTTCATAGCTATTGCAAAACTCCCACATTGTTTTCTAAGCTTAGCTTCATCTAAAATTCCTTCTATTTTCTTATCATTGTATGTTATAGTTTTCAAAAATTGTTCAATCAAGCTTTTTATCTAAGCATGAAAAAATGTGGGGTTATCTCGGTTTGCCCAAAATTGAGGATACACAATACTCATGGCTTCAAGTATTTCATGTCAAGGGAATCTTTCACGAATATCTAAGGAAAGAGATTTTGCAATTTCCTTCAAATTATCACAAACAGATTTAATAATGCCTTGAAAATCTTCCTAGTTAACAGCTACTTCTCTGCTAGAGTACCTGGTTGTCTTACATTGGTACATTTGTATCTCATATCCACGTACACAAATGCATAAGTTCCCTCTTGCATTAAACTGTAAATAATTATCAGGATCATTCAAATTAGTAATTTTATGCCACATGAAATAATTTGGGCCATCTTGTGTTAGATCTAGATATAGATGATCGAGGGCCAAGCATGTATGTTTACGTAGATTGGCATATTCATTAATATACATAGTTCTATCTTGGGCTTTCTTCACAAGCTCGTTCATCACATCCAGAATGGGGAGAAGACTAGTTAAATTCAAGATTGTCTCTATATCACTTAACCTATGTAAGAGGTTAGGATATTTGTCTATTGTGTTGTGATGCTCATACATCACTCCAATCAAAGATTGATATTCTGAAAGAACTCGTTGCATTGGTCCATGCAGGGAGATCCATCTGGTATCGACATCCTTGAGAAGCTTTTTTCCTGGTGTTATTCCCTCAGCAAAATTTTGAAATTCTGTGAAATGTTTAGGACTTCGATAGAAGTATGCGTGGATCTCGCGGACTAGATTTTTGAATTTTGATACTATAGGAAAATTGCTAACAATTTTGAATGCTAAATTCATTATGTGGGTCATGCAGTGAATTCCAAGCATGTATGGTGCACAAGTAGTGTGTAACTTTTTGCAAACACCGGTCCTTTGACCTTGCATCACTGCAGCTCCTACACACACCAACTTTTTTACAATTATCAACTCATCCATACCTACAATTTCATTCAAATATTTTTTGACTAGTTCAAATATATTTTGCAATGTTGAATTATTCTTTGTTTTATGAACACAGAGAAGATGAGCTTGGTGAACATGTTTTATAGTATACAAATGCATATAGACCCAAGAAGTATTGTCTACCGCAGTAACTTCATCTAAAGATAATGCAATGAAATTTGACTCTTTTACTTTATCCTTTAAATCTTCCTTTTCCACTGCAACAAGACAGTTTTCCCAATCCCATACAATGTTTACTAACCAATGTGAGTAGGGATAGTGAGGAACATTCAAATAAGATAATAAACTAGAATATTTTGGGTAGTCTTTCATAGGATGCCCTTTGGACAAAATATGAAAAACAACACTCATCTGAATAGTTTTTGATAGATTTTCGCCTTCCGTTGCTTTTCCAAATTGAGCCTCAAGTGTACCTTTACATGCAGCAATGTTTGACACTTTTTTCATGCTCTCATAATTCACGACATACCTAACATGAAGACATTCTTCCTTTGATTTCCATCGTACAACTGATTCTTCCTTTCCATCTATGATTTTTTTTTCATAAACTTTACCAATATGCTTTTCTATAGTCTCAATCTTTAGCTACAGTGTCTTGGCTCTTCCACATTTCCAACTACAAATCTTACATTTGGCCAATGTTTCCTTTTCAATATCATTTGCATTGCCAGTCCCCACGGGTACCATGAATGGGTATTTTGACAACCAACCAAGTTGAAAACTCCTTGTCATTTCCCACTTGCGCCCCCTTTTTGGTTTATTTTTCCTTTTCTTGATACCAACATCATCATCCTCATCCAAGTCAATTATCTCATTCTAGCTAACCGAGCCCAGGGTATCACTTGGAACATCTTCTACAGTATTGCTATCCTGATTTGATACGTTTTGATTTAAATCAATGACAATCTCAATTTGACCTTCCGATGGTAGTGAGGCATTGGGAATGCTACCAATATTTGGTGGAACAGTTGATGATGTAGCTCCATCTTGACCTAATGGATCAGAAGCTTTGGAAATTCCAAAGTAAGACTGTATGGTATGTCTAAGTTTTTTGTGTTTTGGTGGCCTCCTAGTCTCTTCACCACCCTGAGGAGCCTAAGGAGTGGCAGGAGTCTCTTCACCACCCTAAGGAGCCTAAGGAGCAACAGGAGTCTCTTCACCACACTGAGGAGTGGAAAGATTCTAAGGAGCGTCAAGAGCCTTACCACCCTGAGGAGTGGAAGGAGTCTAAGAAGCAGTAGGAGTCTCTTCACTACCCTGAGGAGCGGCAGGAACCTTACCCTTGCTGCTCGAGTTGCTCGACATATTCATCTCTCACTTTAAATAAAAACTAGAAAACAATGTCTTCTTGTTTAAGGACAAAGAATAATAATATAGATCTCATTACCTACTCAATATCATCTTTAAGACTGAAAAGAGATAAAGAAAACTTATTATTATAACTAATAACACTATGAAAAAATGATCACACACCTTTAAGTCTACGTTTTCGGCTTTGGCTGACTTCCAAATAAATGACACTTTCAATTGTATTTATTTATGTTCAAGGAATGGATTAATAATAAATCACATATCAAATTCAATACCATGGAATACAATATAATTTTTTTGGCTTTTCCTAAACTTAGTCGCTAGTCTTCAGAGTTATATAACCTTGTCATGGAGTTCTAAATTTTCATAAATTTGTGATTCCCTGACTTGGTTGATGGTTCACTTTGTTGAGTTACAATTCTTTCTTGGTCATCTTTCTACTCGGTGGATCAGAGGTTTTGAAACTTCAGAGTTTGGTTCTAACTTCTAAGGTTCACTTTGTTGAAGCAAGAATGGAAAAAAGATAAAGAAATCTTATTATTATAACTAATAACACTATGAAGAAATGATCACTCACCTTTTAAGTCTACGTTTTTGGCTTTCACTAACTTCTGAATGGAGAAGTAGAACCTCATAACCAAACAAAGTGTGTAAGAATAAATGGCACTTTCGATTGTATGTATATCAATCCATGATTCCATATTTGGTGAATTCTATGGGATTTTTAAATGGTATATTAAAAATTTGGTGAATCTCGCGTGCTTATACAATGATACGTTGTAATTTTCAAGGCGAAATGTGTCCTCAAATGTAATTATTTTTTAATGTTATTTGCAAAATAGGTCCTCATGAGCAACTATTTATAAATTTTAGTTGAAAAAATGGGTCTTCACAAGCAACTATTTGTAAATTTTAATTGGTGAAATAGGTCTTGATACAATGTTTTTTTAATAGTATTGGTGAATATGTAGGTGTTTTATTAAATGCTTTTGGGATTCCAAGAGAAAATATTAGTCGGTCCAATTGAAACACATAGTTTGACAATGGTGAATTTGTTGCTTAAATATGCCTCATAAAAAAACTCATTGGCGAATGGACATGCATTGGACCTATAATTCATAAAATCTGGGCGATTTGGACACCTTGTTGGGTGCGAGAAATTTTCCAATTTCGACTTGGCCAATTCCTAGAATTTTCCAATTGGCGAAGATTCGCCACTAAAGTTTTCCCTACTATTAGGGCTATGGATGGGATCTTAGATAAGCATCGAAAATGGCTAGAGGAGAGGAGAACTTTTGATTCTAAAAAGGAAAACACAAATAAATGAAGAGATGCAGTAGAGAGCCACAACAGTTTCTAAATTAAGACAATGATCTTATAGTTATGAATTTATGAATTTAGTTCGATGGATATTTTGTGTGATGAATTTATGAATTTGGTTGGATGGATATTTTTAGTGACGTGAATTTATGATTTTGGTTCCAGATGGATATTTTTAGTGACATGAATTTATGAATTTGGTAGAATTTATCAACTTATAATGATGAATTTATAATAGTATATATTTTATGACTATCTACTAGATCATGATTTCTCCTATTGGAAAAATGTAATATATGTGTGTGTGTGTGTGTGTTAGACATAAAATGAGATTTTTGTGAATGTTTCAAGTTTATTTTTTAGTATGTACATGTATTAAAATTGCATAGTTCTAGATCTTAAATTTTGAAATTTGTATGTATGTACATAGGTTAGTTGAATGATGTATGCATGCAAATTATGCATCATATTTTTTATTTTAAATGTATGTACATGTTAAATTTTGATTTTTTTATGCACATGCTCAAGTTCAATCAATGTATATGTATGTGTATGTATATGTATGTGCATCTTATTTAAACAAATTTGTATGTGCATTTCAAATTTAACTATTTCTTGTAATTTTGTACTTGATTGTATGTTAATTTTGTATAATTTAATGTAGGTGCACTTATTTTTGATATCATGGATCAATTTAATATTTATTATATCATCAATCCAACACCTCAGCCGCCTCCACCTCCCCCTCCACCCCCTCAACCTAATATCCCACCTCCAGCACCTGATGCATTTGATGAGGCTCGCTTGCGAGCACACATAAATGATCAAGTTGCATCCATTCAAAATCAAATCAACGCTATGCAAAATCAAGCATTGATTCCACCACACATGAGATGTTTTGCATCTACGATGCAAAACATTGTGGATGCCATTAGGACTATTGATTATGATCTAGATAAGCATCGACGAGAGAGAGAGAGCAAATGAGACAATTTTATGCAGATGGTCTAGATCCTATAAACAAATTTTAGACCTTAAAATAACAAAAGCCCACCTAGCCCCTTACTTTCTCAACCCTGTTACTCGACATCCCATTCCTCCCAATAAATCTAGAATATCCATGAGGTGGTGTATACATCCATAGATGAGTGCAAATTTTTGGGATTGATGGTATATGGTTTTTGACAGTCCACCACATGCTAATTGGGAGGTCCCATTTTATTTTTTGAGGAAACTATATGTAGAGTTTGTTATGGGGCAAAAGCCCAATTATTTTGATTTTAAATCATTTTAGGGTGTTGGTGGTGGCATGCCACAATAGAGGTTAGGGGCAAGGGTTGATCCCCAACGCCCCGTGCATGCACAACCCCTTGTTCCTCCTCTTGGTCCTACCATTCCCGCACCTGTGCATCAACGTGTGGTGGTATCAACATTAGGATCCCTTCGTACGCTCACAAGAGACCTTGAACAACATGCTTCTACAATAGCGAGTAGGGAGCATAGAGATGACGATGATGGAGGAGTGTTTTATGGAGTTGGTTTGTGTACCACTCCAGGAGTGTCGAGGGTCCCACATGCATGTACTAGTTGCCATCAGTTATGCTATGGACTTGATCAGGCCACACCTAGTTCGAGTGGATGTGGAGATTCTGGTGGTTCATTTGGTCGCCTCAGTTCATTTGTAGAAATATCAAAGAAAAGTTTGCAATACATTTTAACAATCAAACTATTTGGTGTACAGATGACACTAACGATGGGGCAATCATTTGTTCCACGAGTACATACATCGACACTAGTCCTAGTCGGCAACCCTTATGGGGTATTTTGATTTCAATTTTTTAAATTATATATGAAATGATTTTTAACTTGAGTTTTAAATTTAAAATTGAATCATGAACATGTGTTTAAAATATTTAAGTTGGTTTAGGGAAGTCAATCGGCGTCCACGTTGATTCCACCCGAGGGGTTTTCGAGCACTCCTCCACTATTGGGTGTCGTAGATCAGGGGCAAGTGCATTTATATTGTAAATTATTTAACTTACATTAGTATAGTTACAATTATGAATTTTGAATTCACTATATATCAAATGTGCATGTACACTTGTAAATATTATAAGCATTAAATGTTTACACATGTATGTCTAGGTTGATACGACAATGAGAATGGGAATTGAGAAAACATTAGATGTTGCGGCTACTCGTGAGGCCTCTGATTTTTAGGTTGTTTAAAAAAATGTCTACACAAAATGTGCAAACTTGAATATATATATTTTAATCTAATTCAAGTATACATGCTTTACATTTGATCTTGTAGGACTTTGTTAGTGTGACTTTCTTCCATGACCCAGTCATAGTTACACCTCCGAGAGGATATGCAGAGCAGGCTCCATATATCATGGTAATTTAATTTTTTTTTATATTTAAACTCAATTACAAATTATATATTATGAATAACTTTAATTTTAAATTTTAAATTGAATATATATATAATATGAGCTAATACATGTTTTAATTTTTTTTTCTTTTATAGCATGAGACACATCTTATAGTTGAGCGTGTACAAATAGGTCCTGGAGAAGAGGGTGTACAACCTCAGAATACAATACAATTAAAATATAATAAATTATAAATTAAATTGAATTAAATCATTTTTAATTGTAGACTTACATCTAATTTCAACTTTCTTTGTCTCGTTTATGTAGATTGATTCAGAGAATTTAGAGGTTGGTTCAGGTGCACCAGAGCATCCAGACCCAGATATGATGGTAATTTAATTTTATGATGAATTATAAATTAAATTTTCATTAAATCATTTTTCATTGTCTTACATCTGATTTCATCTTTCTCTTGTACATAGTGTTTAAGGCCATCCTAATGCAATTAAGGAGAAAAACCAATCTTAACTCAGCCAAACTCTGACTTGTCCTTTCAATTAGGACTCTTTTCCCATCACAAAACTCATGATTTCATGTCACCAAATTGAGATCAAAGGAAATAAACCACTTTTAGATTCTCAAAAACACCTTAGACAACATTATAAAGGTTGTCTCAATCCAACCTTCAACTTATTCATCACACACATAAGGACTTTGCAAGCGGCTGTCCTAAATCAATCTTTAGGTCCTTTTAGACCGTACAAACCCAAGCCCATTTATCTTTATCAAAAGCATCAAAATGTGAAAAAAATACCTACACAACCATGTTAGACCATTCCCAATTATTATTCATGATAATTCAAAAAACTCCTATTCAAAACCCTCATTGTTGTTTCTAAAACATGACTGTAACATCTCTGTCCAGATGGGACAACCAACCCACATTGGATTTAAGCATATAAATTCTCCAAACCCAATCTAGAAATGACTCAAAATACACTTAAGCACCATTGAAACACAATATCACCCATGTAAGTATCAAAAATCACAATCAAAACTCATGGATCCTCACTGTACACTGTAACCTTCATTTTTTTTTCAATGTTTAGAGCTAGGGCATCATGAAATCAGCCTAAAACTTCAACCATAAACTTTGAAAACTTGAAAATATGTTAAAGAACGTTCATAACCACTAGTACACCAATTTTCAAGAGATTAGAACAGTGGAAACTAAAGAAATGCAATTTTCTAATGCCATTGCCTACCCTAGTTTAGGGTTTAAGCCGTCAACACAAATTTTCTCATAACTTTCTTAAATCAAATTTATTTTAAATGAAATAAAAAAAATATAAAAGAGGATTCACATGGCTACAATTACCAAAGGATGAGAGGTGGGTTTAAGCAACAATAATGGTTGTACAATGGCCTAAAACCATGAAATTATAGGAAAATTACAGTAAATCTGAGTATTTCATTGAATTTCTTATTCATTCATCAAATCCCAACCTTCCTCGAAGTGTATGAGGCTACATAATGCCTTTATAAATGCTATCCAATGTCTAAAATTTTCTCTTTAACTACTTTGTCTCTTCATATTCCCCTATTTTTCATTTTTTTGCATTTTTTGTCAATATTGCTATGAGAACTTTTCAATTTTGCAACTTTTTAACACTTAATGACCAATGATCCTAAAATGATGAACTATGACCTATCAAAATCTCAAAATTGTCCATTTTACCTTGTTACAACATTAGATCAACATTTTTGAAATCAAAGCTTAAAGTTGCCTCCTTGAGGCATGATCTTGTTAAGGTGCACCTGCACCATTCTCCTGGCCAATTGAAAGCTTCCAAGTCCTCTTGGATCATTAATTTCTCCTCCCTGTATTCCTTCATGCCTTGTAACCTTTATCTTCACCTTTTTTTTTAGGTTGTCTATGCCAACATGCTTCCATCTTGTCCTTTCTTTGTGAATCTGCTTCTTTGTGCCCTAACTTGTCACAATCTCCTTTTGTCCCTCTTTAGGCTGTTGCATCTTAATCTGCAATTTGTTCCCTATCCAAAATATTATCATAACAAAGAAATGATATGTTAACTCTATCACAATACCTTCATATTTCTTCAACTCTTTGTAAATCTCCAAGACCAATTCATCCTTGATCATTTCTTTATTCAATCTTGACACCCACTCAATATCTCCTTCCTCTAAAATCAGGTTCTTCATCTCTATTTCTCCTTCATCTTCATCCTTGAATTCTTCATTTGCATCTTGAAACTCCTCTTCTTCTTTCTCTTCCATATTCATTCTAATTCTTCTCCTTTTGACTATTCTCTGAATGGGCCATTCAACTTTCTTTTTCATGGTCAAATGCCAACTTGTTGCTTGCCTATACAACTGCTTCATCTCAGGCTCAAATATTTCTATCCTCATATTGATTTCCTCTAGTTCTTGTCTCAATTCTCTCATCTCTTGATCCTTCTTCTTTTTCTTTTTCTTGTCCTCTTTGCTCTTGCTTTCTTTTACTTCTTTCTTCTACAACTCTACTACCTACAAATGCCTTCTCAATATCTCCATCTTTTCTCTTCAAGCAAGCTTCTTCTTGCTTCCACTTTCTCTCAACTTTCTCTACCTTCTCTTGGCAGCAACCAGGTTATCTTCTCAACCTACACACAACCAAAAAACTCTTTTCCCATATCCTTCTAGCTCTGATACCACCTAATGCAATGCAAGAGCAAAACCAATCTTAACTCAACCAAAATTTGACTTGTCCTTTCAATTAGGACTCTTTGCCCTTCACAAAACTCATGATTTCATGAAACCAAATTGAGATCAAAGGAAATAAACCACTTTTAGATTCTAAAAAACACCTTAGACAAAATTATAAAGGTTGTCTCAATCCAACCTTCAACTTATTCATCTCACACATAAGGACTTTCCAAGTGATTGTCCTAAATCAATCTTTAGGTCCTTTTAGACCATACAAACAACCAACCATAAAAACCCAAGCCAATTTATCTTTGTCAAAAGCATAAGCATGTGCAAAAATACCTGCACAACCATGTTAGACCATTCCCAAGTTTTATTCATGATAATTCAACAAACTCCTATTCATAACCCTCATTGTTGTTTCCAAAACATGACTGTAACAGCTCTGTCGAGATAGGATAGTCAACCCACATTGGATTTAAGCATATAAACTCTCCAAAACCAATCTATAAATGACACAAAATACACTTAAGAACCATTGAAACAAAATATCACCCATGTAAGTCTCAAAAATCACAATCAAAACTCATGGATCCTCATTGTACACTATAACCTTCAATTTTTTTCAATTTTCATAGCTAGGGCTTCATGAAATCAAACCAAAAATTCAACCATAAACTCTAAAACCTTGAGAATATGTTAAAGAATGTTCATAACCACCGGTACACCAATTTGCAAGAGATTAGAATGGCAGAAACTAAAGAAATACAATTTTCTAACGCCACTACCTACCCTAGTTCAGGGTTTAACCCGTCAACACAAATTTGCTCATAACTTTCTTAAATCAAATTTATTTTAATTGAAATAAAAATCATATAAAATATGATTCACATGAATAAAATTACCAAAGAAGGAGAGGTGGGTTTAAGCACCAATAATTGTTATATAATGTTCTAAAACCATGAAATTATAAGAAAATTATAGTAAATCTAAGTATTTCATTGAATTTATTATTCATACATCAACTCCCAACCTTCCTCTAAGTGTATGAGGCTACATCATGCCTTTATAAATCCTATCCAACACCTAAAATTCTCTTTAACTACTTTTTCTCTTCATATTCCCCTATTTGTCATTTTTTTGCATTTTTTGTCAATATTGCTAAGACAACTTTTCAATTTTGCAAGTTTTTAACACTTAATGCCCAACGATCCTAAAATGATGAACTATGATCTATTACAATCTCAAAATGATCCATTTGACCTTGTTAAAACATTAGATCAACATTTTTTTATGTCAAAACTTAAAGTTGCCTCCTTGAGGCATGATCTCGTTAAGGTGCACCTGCACCACATCCACATAGTCCACATGGTGTGAAGAGGTCTCTTGATTATAGAGACAATACATGACCTAAACATTATTTTATGGGTTATATTTGATTATTTCATGGACTACATATTTGGTTTCTCATGTACTTTGTTGGACTTTAGTTCATGGGTTGTACTCTGATGGACTTTATTTCATGCGCTTAATATATTGGTTTCATGCACTTAATATGTTGTAAATTATGGGCTTTATTATTGTTGAAATTTTAATTTACACATGTACATTTATGCATTTTATGTTCATAGTCAAGACATTAATATAGGACATTAATGTGAAATTAAATATAAATATGAAATTAAAGTTGAAATTAATAGGACATTTTAATATTTGTGCTTTACAAATTTAGTGATCCCATACATGATATACATGATATTTACATTCAATAATTAGTGATAATTAGTCAATGAACTTATTCAATTCATGTCAGTCAATAATTAGTCAATAAATCATAATTTACAAACAAAATCAATTCATTTATATACCACGAAGGATGAAATTTTAAGAAATAAAAAATACCATACAAGATTAGAGAACAAAAGCATTAATAAATTCTATAAATAATAGCATCCAACACTAATTTATAAGCTATCAAAACAAATAATAGCATCCAATACTAATTTATAAGTTGTCAAAACAAATAATAGCATCCAATACTAATTTATAAGTTGTCAAAACAAATAATAGCATCCGATACTAATTTATAAGCTGCCAAAACAAATAATAGCATCCAACACTAACTTATAGGTTGTCTTAAGGGGATGTCTTAAGGGGTCCTAATATGACGTCTTAAGGGGATCAAAGGAGAGTATAATTAAGTATAAATATTAATTGATATAAACAAGTATTATACTTTAGTGTGTCATCATAAGAAATGATATAATTAAATATAATATTTAGGATATGTGCTAATATGACATGTCTTAAGGGGATGTCTTAAGGGGTTCTAATGCAACGTCTTAAGGGGATCAAAGAAGAGTTTAATTAAGTATAAATTTTAAGTGATATAAACAAGTATTATAAGTTTTAGGGTGAGTCATCATAACAAATGATATAATTAAGTATAATATTTAGGATATGTGTTAATACGACACGTCTTAAGGGGATGTCTT
>VDFB02047364.1:55545-66699 GCA_007258455.2 Sequoia sempervirens | reverse complement strand
TTTAGACAAGACCTTGTGGAAGGTCAGGTGAGTCATGAGGCAATGCACTTGACATAATAAAGAGTGAAGCGGAGACCGGAATATTTCATTGGATTAATTTGTAAAGTATATGCACAACTGTTCTTATTAATTTGTAAGTATATGCACAACTGTTCTTATTAATTTATACTTGATGGTAAAATTTGTTAGTAAGTCTCATTTTTTTATGTTAATAAATGCATATTTAATGTCTTCCCATTCTTGTAGTTTTGAAGGCGTCTGGCATTATGCTTTGATGGATGTTTATACCCTGCTCCAAAGCTCCCATTTTGGCATAGGTTATGGAATTTGGCTTCACACCTGCTAATTGCATTTGCTTGAAAGTTTCTAAAGCCTTTTCAGCAAATCCATTTTGTGTATATCTTGCAATCATCGTATTCCATGAGATGGCATCTCTTTCAGGAATTTTGTCAAACAGTTCACAAGCCTTGTCTATGCTTCCACATTTTGCATACATGTCTACTAGGGTAGTTGCAACTACAAAATCTAACAAAATTCCTCTATTATTTATTCTTTGATTGATGTTAATATCCTGTTCCAAAGCCCCCATTTTGGTACAAGTAGGAAAGATGTTGGCAAAGGTTGTGGAATTTGGATTTATACCTACCAATTGCATTTGCTTGAAACTTTCTAAAGCATTTTCAACAAATCCATTTTGTGCATATCTAGCAATAATTGCAGTCAATGAGATGACATCTCTTTGAGGCATTCTGTCAAAAACTTCGCATGCTTTCTCTATGCTTCCACATTTTTCATACATGTCTACCAAATCATTAGTCATGAATTAGGATGAGTCTTTTAGATTACCTGAGTCAATAGTGTGAAAATTGCAATCTTGCACAAATGTTGCTCTTCTAGCCTATGAAGGCAAAACAACTCAAATTTGTATATGAACATGCAATATTGATGTCTTGATGATGTAATAAGGTTTTTGAATGGATTTTTGGGTCTTAGATGATAGGAGTCAAAAGTGCTTCAAAAATGCAATGTTGTCATAGTGTAATTTGTGTAAACTCATCATTTAAGTTGTAAATCCCTTAACCAATGGCTCCCTCTTTCAAAAAATAGTTAAGGGTCATTGGAAATGATGTGTAAAAGTTTATAAGGCCTCCTTTTGGTTAGGGAAAAAGGTTGATTGGAAGTTCCCAGGAAACATTTGAATATTAAAAAACTCATTTTTCTTGATTTTCCAGCAGTTTTGACTATTCCTTCAATTGGTACGACCTGCAATAGCATTGTAAAGCCCTATAATGAATATGGTTTGATAGAGGGTAGAGAATAATTTTTTTTGGTGGTGATTTTAATTGATTTCATTAAGTATTAAGAAATTTACTTCAATTTTAGTGAAAGAGGGTCTGAAACCCTACCAAAAAAGGGTTTGGTCACCAAAATGGTCATAATTCCCATTTCCACCATGGGAAAAATGTAAAAATTGGTAGAATTTTAGGTTTAGGGCCCTTCTTCATGTTCAAATTTGTTTCAGAGTGAAAGATGGAGGTTTTCAAAAGTTATTTGATGCCCTAGGTCAGTTTTTCCCTTGTAAATGCATGAAAATGGTCTTTAAAATGCACTTTTCATAATTTTATGAGTATTTGTGCAATACTAATGAATGAAAGCATGGAACAGGTCTTGGGAACCTGTTAGAATATTTTAAGGAATTATGGGTGTTTTAGGTGTACCTTGAAGGTTGAACACTTCCTTATGCAGGCCTAGTTAAGCCCTAGTTTATGGCTTGTAAGTCAATCTTTTGATACATTTATGGTGGAGTGTTTGATCCTATGCTTTTTGGGAACTTGTGGAGGATATTTTTAGGAGTCTAAAAGAATGTTTCATTTTCTGGTTAATTCCTTTAATCAGTTTTTGTTTTGACTATCCTATTGGTGAATGGATGTTTTTGGGTACAAGGTCTATTTGTTTGGTCATTTTCTATTGTGTGAAGAGTTTTTACATCATCCCAAAGTCATGTTGAGATGTTTGATTGTGTGATTCAAGTTGAGTGATCAAGTTGCATTGTTGAGTGATCAATTCAATCAAAAACAACAATGCCAAAGTCTGCCCTTTCAAGGTTTTATGAAGGGAAAGAGAGTCCAAATTGTAAGGGAAACAAGAATTTGTTTAATGAATGTCAAGTTGAGTGTGGATTGATATTTTTCTTCCTTTTCTCTGCATCACATTAAACTAGTTTGGAACACATCTCAAATTGGACATTAGGTCCTTTTAAAGTCATCTATTCCAAATTAGGACATTAGGTCCTTTCAAATTGGAACACATCTCAAATTGGACATTAAGACTAATGATCTTGACATTATCATCTATTTCAGTTTAAAGTCCCTTGGAACACCTCCTCTAAAATCTATATGCTTGCATTCAATGGTGTGCTTCAAATTGTGTTTGTATGATGCCTTGAATTGTTATAAGGTTTCTTAATAGGTCTTTGAAACCCTTGCTTCTCTAACATTTTTCTATTCATTGACTATAATACTTAAAATATTCTTTCAAATTCCTTCAAGGTGTTTAGGAATGATGATTTAATGGTGAAAATTCAAAGAGAAGATTCTGGAAGTGTGTGGAAGTCAATTTTTCAAGAGGCCCTAGTTTTTGGAGCAATTTCATGAGGGTTTTGTGTTTGAGCATGTTAAGGGTGTCATAGGAAATTAAAACCTAGAAAATACTTGGTTTGGGAACAATTTAAGATACCGTAGAAAGTTTCATGGTCAGGTGATAAGTTTTGAATAGGGTTGCTTTGGAAAAGGGGGCTATTTAGGCTAGTTTTGGTGGAACAACAGATTTTTGAAAGGTTTGGTCTGAAAAAAGTGCTATCCAAGATTTTTGGTATGTTGTGTAGCATCACAAAAAAACTTACCCTAATTCAATCATTATTTTTGGTAGTCTTTTTGGAAAGAAGTTGTTAGAAAAGTCAAAAAACCACCGTTTGAGGCCTAGTTTGGAAGCCTAGTCGAGGTGGAAAAGTGGGTTTTGTTTGAGTCGAAAGGTTTAAGAGGGATTTGAAAACTTCAAGACAAGTTTTTTTATTGTCCCTTAATGGAATTCAAGGGTTTGGGTCCATAGGAGAAAAGATTGGAGTCATAAGTGCACTTTGAGGCTTCTCCTTAACATTGTTTAGAACATGGTTGAGATTACTTCATTGAAAAACCTTCAAGCCTTTGAGTTTTGTTTGGAGTCCATATCCTCCTACATAATGAGTAATTGCTCGAGGCAGTAAGAAGTAGGTCCTTTAGGGATTGAAGAATCAACAATGGCACCTAAAATCAGTTTAACAAGAGTTGGAGGTTGAGGGCAGAGGGGAGAGGGAAAGAGAACAAGCAGCAAGAGCATGCTAAAAGGGAAGAGGCAATGGAGAAGGAGAGAAAGATATGTAAGGCTAGGATCAATTAGCCTTGAGAGAGGGAAATAGTGAGGAGAACAAAGAAACAAGAAGACAATGAAGAAGAGTGATAGGGAGGGGGTTGGAGGAATCAATCACAGATTCCTGCTCTAGGTCTTGCTTGCAAGACCTCCTTGGTGTTTTGTTTCACCACCTTAACCTATAGGACCCTTCTCAAGTTTAGGTACCCTTGGTCTATCTGGCCAACCCCACTTCTATCACAATTCCATCTACCAAGTTAACCTTGGTGCAATGCCTCAACTCTTCCTTAGCCCTTAATCTACCCTAAAGGCTAATCTATCCTCAACACTCTATTAGTTCTTGCAGGGGTGTAGAGATGTCTTCAATGGCTTCAAACCAACCTCCTATGGTTCTTGAAGGTTCACCAAAACTCCACCTTTTCATCACTTTCACCAAACCCTCATCTAGGGTTAAGAAGGCTACTAGTCCATGACCCCCAATTAGGTCTCCATCACCAAAACAATTGGTTATTACTCAAACATTTCAAAATACCACCTCAATCTTTCTTCAAGGTCCTTGTCCCATATGAACACCTCTCAAATATTTTTGAGGTCCTAAGCTTTAACTGTCCGTACAATGCTTAAACTTGAAAATGGTCATTTCCTAGGGTTTTAAGCCATTTTTGGCTGTTTTCAAACTGTCAACTTGTTCTCACATCAATTGAACTGATGGAGCTTTCTCCTTCATGTGGCAACTAGGTAAGACACTTGCCTACCTCCTCCAAAAATCAATTTATCAAGAACTGGTCACCCCTGCAAGTTATGTGCTCTGCACTTCTTGTCTTCCCTAGCCAGACTCTTCCTAGCTCGCCTAGGGCAAGACTTTGCCAACAGCTCCTGTGTTCACACAAACCCTAAATCCTACCATATTTACACACATGGAGTCTAGTCACTATTCCCAAAGGGCCATACAATTTGTATGGTGGGAAAGTGATCTAAACCTCCATTTGCTCAAGACTGCCTGGTTTAGACCAGCAACAGTGTGGAATCCAACTTATTTACAAACAGTGCTTGAAAATGAATAAAACGACTATCTAATGACACACAAAGCTTGTAGAAACACCACTCTACATCCTACATAGGTCTTGATGCTATATCAATCCATTAAAGCTTCAAGTACCCTAGGAGGTTGGTTTGAAGCCATTAAAGACATTCCCACACCCCTGCAAGAACTAATGGAGAGTTGAGGATAGGTTAGCCTTTAGGATTGATTAAGGGCTAAGGAAGAGTTGGAGCATTGCACCAAGGTTAGCTTGGTAGATGGAATTGTGATAGAAGTGGGGTTGGCCAGACAAACCAGGGGTACCTAAATTTGAGAAGGGTCCTATAGGTTAAGGTGGAAAGCCAAAACACCAAGGAGGTCTTGCAAGCAAGACCTAGAGTAGGAATCTGTGATTGATTCCTCCAACCCCCTCCCTATCAGAAACACAAGAATACCACTTTCTTTAACTAATCTCCTCCCTTCTTCCAAAGTGATTCTATAAGCATGAAAATCTATTTATTAGATAACTTGTTGAGTGACCTATTCATACGTAGATGGGTCAACTCCTTTTCATTATCCAATTTTTCATTAAGTTCATTTTTCTTCACTTTGATGATGAAGTCTCTAAAGTCATTTGTAGTAACAAAGGTATCATCATCCATGAACTAGCTACAAGCTAATACTTTGACATCATTGGGAACAGAGTTCTCATCATAAAAATAAAATGCTAGCCTATTTTTAGGAATTTTTTCATCACCTTGATTGATTTGGGGAGAAGGGAAGTGTTAGTTCACTTCCTCATCTCTAGGAACATTCTTCATAGTCTCCTCTTGCACACTCTCCCTTTCTTTTGGATTCTTTGAATAATCAACCAAGGGTGCATCAAGAGTTTTCATTGATTGGTTGTGAGCAACTTGTGCTGATGATTCTGTTGACAAGGCTTGTTGTTGAACAAGTTAGCCCACTTCCATCCCTTTTTCTCTTGCTCTGCCAACTTCATCATGCTGAAAAATTCCCATCTACCATGGCAACAAACATCTTCTCCATCATTTCCATGGGACTTGTGTACTTTTCAAAGGAATAACATAAGCATGATTATTTTTATCTTCTTCTATTTTGTTTGGACCATGAACATCCATTTCCTTTTCCTTTCTCTGACCTCCTTATTAGTTTTGAGGTTCCTTATCACATCATTAGATGCATGGAAATGATGGTAGATATGAGATCTACCCCTCTCTACCCTCATTTTACTGATATACCCTTTAGGATCACAACTCATGGAAATGTCTACTTTCATTCAATAAATAGCCTTGATCAATAGCTATGCAGGCTAGGATCAATAGCCTTGAGAGAAATAGGTGAGGAGAACAAGGAGAAAAAGAAGACAATGATGAAGAAGAAGAGCATGTGCAGGTAACTCAAAGACAACCAGCAGATGAGATAGAAGACCCTAAGGAAAGGAAGTTCAAAAGATTGTTGAAAGTAGCACAAGGTCATGGAGGAAAGAGTCACATAGAGTTGCCTATCTATCAGGGGAAGATGGATAGTGAAGAGGTGTTAGGATGGCTTGATGCCTTAGAAAACTATTTTGAGTTTGAAGAGATGGAAGAAGAGAGGAAGGTTAAGTTTTCTAAGACAAAGTTGAGAGGTACAACACTGACATGGTGGACTACTTTTCAGAATGATAGGATGACTAGAGGGTTGGCAAAAATTTCTATATGGGAAAGGATGAAGAGTTTGGTCAAGGAAATTTTTTTACCATCAGATATTTGATCTATTTCATGAAAGAATGTTGTTGTGACTTGTGAAATGGATCAATCCTTACATGTATAATATAGATCTAACAAAATAATGTGCAGGAAGGAGGAATGATAGGGTGTACATCGAGATTTCACATTGAAAACTGCATGAAAATGATGCCTAAAGTGTAGCAGAAGGAGATATACCTTATTGAGGGGCATGTTTTTGAGTTTAAGGTGTTTAGGAATGATGATTTAATAGTGAAAAATCAAAGAGAAGATTCTGGAAGTGTGTGGAAGTCAATTTTTTAAGAGGCCCTAGTTTTTGGAGCAATTTCGTAAGGGTTTTGTGTTTGAGTGTGTTGAGGGTGTCATAGGAGATTAAAACCTGGAAAATACTTGGTTTGGGAAAAATTTAAGATACTATAGAAAGTTTCATGGTCAGGTGATAAGTTTTGAATAGGGTTGCTTTGGAAAAGAGGGCTATTCAGGCCTAGTTTTGGTGGGACAACAAATTTTTGAAAGATAGGACAGTCTAAATAAAATCCACCCACAAGCCTATACCAAGCTCAAACTACTAAATTTATGAAACTATGATATGCCTCTACAAGACCCCAAAGTCTCACCTTTTGACAGTGGATGGAAGAACAACCATGGACCAATGTATCACTGTCCCCAAGAGGCTTAATTTGCTGATCACACTAGGATTTTGATTACCTAGGCTCACCCCTTCACCCCAAAGCCATGATTCAGATTTGTATAGACTAATTACAACCATTTCCATCACTCCTAACTGCCTCTTTAAGAAAAATCCACACAAAACAAGCAAAACTCACTGCATGTTTGGAGTTCTTTAGAAGCAAAGAAGTTGGGACAACAGGCATGTGTTTCAAAACAAGTGTATCTAAAATCGATATATGTTTTTAATACCCAAAATGGGTACCCTAAAATGTATTTATCCTGTAAAGATTCATTTTGGTTTGCAAGTTACACCCAATTTAGTGTTTTAGCACTTACAAGCAAATTTGGTCGTCTAGTGCAAGCAATTTTCGTTCTGCAACTCGTGCAACCAAATGGAATATTCCAATGTGTTCAAATAGGCATTTTTACGCTAGGAATGGTCATCTTTCACACCCAAACACGTGGAATCGCTCCGAGCTACGTTCAACCGAATCGATCCCTTAAGGGTCCAAAGGGCAAAATGGCTGCAAACTTCAGCATGAGGTTACTCGGACATCGTGATGCTTAGAAACTTATCGTCTGATCCTATGGGATCATGTTGGGCCCCTCTACAATAACCTATCTCAGTTTTTTTTATCTCAGAGTGGTTTCCTATGGTATCCAGTTTTTAGTTGATGGAAAAAGTGTCAGATGGAAGCAGTGGAAAGTTGCAAGGTGGTGCAATTTTCATTCTGTAACTCGTGTGACCAAACGAACTGTTCCAATGCATTCAAATAGGCATTTTTACGTTAGGAATGGTCCTCTTTCACACCCAAAAATGTGGAATTGCTCTGAGCTACGTTCAACCGGATCGATCCCTTAAGGGTCCAAAGGGCAAAATGGCTGCAAACTTCAGCACAAGGTTACTCGGACACTGTGACACTTAGAAACTTCTCGTCTAATCTTGTGGGATCATGTTGGGCCCCTCTACAATAACCTCTCTCAGTTTTCATTATGTCAAAGTGGTTTTCCCGTGGTGTCCAGTTTTCAGTTGACGAAAAAAGTGTCAAATGGAAGCAGTGGAAAGTTGCAAGGTGGTGCAATTTTTGTTCTACAACTTGTGTGACCAAATGGATTGTTCCAACATGTTCAAATATGAATTTTTACACTAGGAATGGTCCTCTTTCGCACCCAAACACGCAGAATCGCTCTGAGCTACGTTCAACCAGATCGATCCCTTAAGGGTCCAAAGGGCAAAATGGCTGCAAACTTCAGCAAGAGGTTACTCGAACACCGTGATGCTTAGAAACTTCTCGTCTAATCCTATGGGATCATGTTTGGCCCCTCTACAATAACCTCTCTCAGTTTTGGTTATCTCGGAGTGGTTTTCTGGTGGTGTCCAGTTTTCAGTTGATGGAAAAAGTGTCAAATGGAAGCAGTGGAAAGTTGCAAGGTGGTGCAATTTTTGTTTTGCAACTCATGCGACCAAATGGACTATTCCAACGCGTTTAAATAGGCATGTTTATGCTAGGCATGGTCCTCTTTCGCACCCAAACACGCGGAATCGCTCCGAGCTACGTTCAACCGGATCGATCCCTTAAGGGTCCAAAAGGCAAAATGGGTACAAACTTCAACATGAGGTTACTCGCACACCGTGATGCTTAGAAACTTCTCATCTGATCCTATGGGATTGCATTGGGCCCTCTACAATAACCTCTCTTGGTTTTCGTTATCTCGGAGTGGTTTTCCCATGGTGTTGAGTTTTTAGTTGATGAAAAAAGTGTCAGATGGAAGCAGTGAAAAGTTGCAAGGTGGTGTAATTTTCATTCTGCAACTCGTGTGACCAAATGGACTGTTCCAACGCATTCAAATAGGCATGTTTACACTAGGAATAGTCCTCTTTCGCACCCAAACACATGGAATCGCTCCGAGCTACGTTCAACCAGATCGATCCCTTAAGGGTTTGAGTGTAGTATGTTGAAATAGGCCATTCCTCCTATTATTTGGGCTGTGTCTCAGTGATATGGGCCTTATGTAACTTGAATTGTTAGTTTGAATGGGCCTGTTGAGTGGTTTGGCAATATTTGTATTGCATCAGCTTTTTGCTTACTATTATGCTTTGATAGATTTTTTCCAAGCATCCATAGCTTGTTCGAAAGCACCTATTTTAGGCTTTTAGCCATAGCAGCAAGGCAATGAACTGTTTGATAAAATTCAACATTGAACATGTATGAAATGTGTTGGCATGAACCAAATTTAGTGAACTCTTTTGAAGGAAAAATGCCTCAAAATGTGGTTTCATGGTGATGGGCGACATGGCCGATACCATGACAAACAAATTGCTATGGATTGTCATGGCGTTCCATCTCGTGAGAACAACATTCTTTGAGGCTTTCAAACGGTTGCTACCTTTCTATACTATTGCTATTGGTAATAACGATGGTTTTGACATCCATGTAGCCGCTTTTGGAAAGCACCTATTTTAGGCTTTCAACCATACCAACAAAGAGGCCGAACTATTTGATGTTCCACCACCAGCAAAGGACACATTTTTTTTGACACTTTTTTTTCAAATGGTTCATTCCCTTGTCTATATTATTGCTTACTATTATGCTATGATAGATTTTTTCTAAGCATCCATAGCTTGTTCGAAAGCACCTATTTTAGGCTTTTAGCCATAGCAGCAAGGCAATGAACTGTTTGATAAAATGCTTTGATAGACATGTATGAAAAATGTGTTAGCATAGACAAGGCAGTGAACTCTTTGAAAAAATGCCTCAAAGAAATGAAGTCTCATGGTGATGGAATGCCATGACAATGAAATATTTTTTATTGTCATGGCATTCCATCAGGTCATGAGACCTCATTTCTTTGAGGCATTTTTTCAAAGAGTTCACTACCTTGTTTATGATATTGCTTACTATATACATCTAAAAATAGTCACATCACATAGTCTGGTAATTAATTAAATATTTTTAATATTTAATTAAATCTCCGAATTCCATCTGCATATAAATAAGTTTAAATAATTTATTTATATTTGTTCATTCTTTCATTTCAATTAAATAAATAAGTTTATTTAATCATCTTTTTGTATTCGTTTCTTAATTAATTAAATAAACATTATGATTTATTTATATTAATTATCATATAATCTTGGCTTGAATATTTTATTCAAATAAAGATTAAATATTCCTTTCTTCTAAATATAACCTCTAAATACCATTCATAATTAAATATTTCAAAATATTTAATTAAAGTCTTCTAAATTCCATTCATAATTAAATATCTCAAAATATTTAATTAATTATTCTAAGGTCACATCACAATTAAATATTTCAAAATATTTAATTTAATCTTCTATAGTCCTAAAATCAAAAATCAAACTCACATAAATGAAATTAAATAAATTTATTTAATTAATTAATTTGGGGATTATCTTCAACAACCGTGAAACAAAACTGTCGAAACAAAAAATTAAATTCCTCTATTCCTGTGTAGGCTTGTTCCCGTGGGTTGAAGACAGGCATCCATCCTTCTCTCCAACCTCCCAACCTCTTCCATTTTCCTCTCAACCTCTCCATCTCTCACCATTCAAACTTTCCAGACAATCTTACAGTCGTTGATCCTTGCCAGCCAGGATTTTTCCTGCAAAAAAACTATAAATAGGACTGCCGGGTCTTTGAATTGATATAGAATCTTTCAACAGAGAAACTATAGTCAAATAGCTCTCAAGCATCCATAGCATAGTCTTACAGCATCCATATTTTTTAATATCATAGCATATCATGGCCAATCATCCACATAGTTTAGTTTCAATTTATGTGCATATCTGTCAACATTCTCACCTCCACCAGCATATAGGATAGAGAACTTCCTTTGCATACTCATTCTGCAGATTTCCATTTAGAGAAGCCAAGCTTATACAATCTGAGAGTAGCAACTTCAAACAAATCTCTGGAGATAGAGAAAGATGGAACGCTTCTGAAGAATTCATGTTTATTTTAATTTCATTTCAATTTCTTTAGTTTAAAGTTCCATTATTTGTGTTTATTGTTTTCATTTTGATAACATATATTCTAATAACACACTTACTATTATGCTTTTGATAGATTTTTTCCAAGCATTCATAGCTTGTTCAAAAGCACTTCTTTTAGGCTTTCAGCCATAGCAACAAGGCAACACTTGAGCTATTTGACAAAATTCTTTGGTAGACATGTATCAAAAATGTGGTAGTATAGACAAGGCAGTGAACTATTTGAAAAAATGCCTCAAAGAAATGTGGTCTCATAGAATGCCATGACAAGCAAATGCAATTGGCAGCTGCTC
>VDFB02047364.1:0-55445 GCA_007258455.2 Sequoia sempervirens | reverse complement strand
CCCTATAATGAATATGGTTTGATAGAGGGTAGAAAATAATTTCTTTTGGTGGTGATTTTAATTGATTTCATTAAGTATTAAGAAATTTACTTCAATTTTAGTGAAAGAGGGTCTGAAACCCTACCAAACAAGGGTTTGGTCACCAAAATGGTCATAATTCCCATTTCCATCGTGGGAAAAATGTAAAAATTGGTACAATGTTAGGTTTAGGGCCCTTCTTCATGTTCAAATTTGTTTCATAGTGAAAGATGAAGGTTTGCAAAAGTTATTTGATGCCCTAGGTCAGTTTTTCCCTTGTAAATGCATGAAAATGGTCTTTAAAATGCACTTTTCATAATTTTCTGAGTATTTGTGCAATACTAATGAATGAAAAGCATGGAATAGGTCTTGGGGAACCTATTAGAATATTTTAAAGGAATTATGGGTGTTTGGGTGTGCCTTGAAAGGTTGAACACTTCCTTATGCAGGCCTAGTTAAGCCTCGTTTATGGCTTGTAAGTCAATCTTTTGATACATTTATGGTGGGTGTTTGATCCTATGCTTTTGGGAACTTGTGGAGGATATTTTTAGGAGTCTAAAAGAATGTTTCATTTTCTGGTTAATTCCTTTAATCAATTTTTATTTTGACTATCCTATTGGTGAATGGATGTTTTTGGGTACAAGGTCTATTTGTTTGGTCATTTTCTATTGTGTGAAGAGTTTTTACATCATCCCCAAGTCATGTTGAGATGTTTGATTGTGTGATTCAAGTTGAGTGATCAATTTGCATTGTTGAGTGATCAATTCAATCAAAAACAATAATGGCAAAGTCTGCCCTTTCAAGGTTTTATAAAGGGAAAGAGAGTCCAAATTGTAAGGGAAACAAGAATTTGTTTAATGAATGTCAAGTTGAGTGTGGATTGAGATTTTTCTTCCTTTTCTCTGCATCACATTAAGCTAGTTTGGAACACGTCTCAAATTGGACATTAGGTCCTTTTAAAGTCATCTATTTCAAATTAGGACATTAGGTCCTTTCAAATTGGAACACATCTCAAATTGGACATTAAGACTAGTGATCTTTCCATTATAATCTATTTTAGTTTAAAGTCCCTTGGAACACCTCCTCTAAACTCTATATCCTTGCATTCAATGGTGTGCTTCAAATTGTGTTTGTATGATGCCTTGAATTGTCATAAGGTTTCTTAATAGGTCTTTGAAATCCTTGCTTCTCTAACATTTTTCTATTCATTGACTATCATACTTAAAATCTTCCTTCAAATTACTTCAAGGTGTTTAGGAATGATGATTTAATGGTGAAAATTCAAAGAGAAGATTCTGGAAGTGTGTGGAAGTCAATTTTTCAAGAGGCCCTAGTTTTTGGAGCGATTTCGTGAGGGTTTTGTGTTTGAGCATGTTAAGGGTGTCATAGGAGATTAAAACCTAGAAAATACTTGGTTTGGGAACAATTTAAGATACCGTAGAAAGTTTCATGGTCAAGTGATAAGTTTTGAATAGGGTTGCTTTGGAAAAGGGGGCTATTTAGGCTAGTTTTGGTGGGACAGCAGATTTTTGAAAGGTTTGGTCTGAAACAAGTGCTATCAAGATTTTGGTATGTTGTGTAGCATCACAAAACACACCTAATTCAATCATTATTTTGGTGAGTCTTTTGGAAAAGTTGTTAGAAAAGTCAAAAAAACCACCATTGGAGGCCTAGTTGGTTGGAAGCCTAGTCAAGGTGGAAAAGTGGGTTTTTGTTTGAGTCAAAGGTTTGGGGCTTTGAAAAAATTCAAGACAAGTTTGTTTGTGTCCCTTAAGGGCATTCCAAGGGTTTGGATCCATAGGAGAAAGATTGGAGTCATAAGTGCACTTTGAGGCTTCTTTCCTTAACGTTGTTTAGAACATGGTTGAGATAAAAAAAAAAAAAAAACCTTCAAGCCTTTGAGTTTTGTTTTGAGTCCCATATCCTCTACATCATAGTGGTATCAGAGTAGTAATTAGGTCCTTTAGGGATTGAAGAATCAACAATGGCACCTAAAAATCAGTTAGCAAGAGAGTTGGAGGAGTTGAGGGAAACCTTGGAAAGAGAGAGAAGGGAAAGAAGAGAACAAGAAGCAGCAAGAGAGTAGGCTAAAGCAAGGGAAGAGAGGCAACAGAGAAGGGAGAGAAAAGCTATGTAGGCTAGGATCAATAGCCTTGAGAGAAATAGGCGAGGAGAACAAAGAGAACAAGAAGACAATGATGAAGAAGAGTGATAGGGAGGGGGTTGGAGGAATCAATCACAGATTCCTGCTCTAGGTCTTACTTGCAAGACATCCTTGGTGTTTTGTTTCACCACCTTAACCTATAGGACCCTTCTCAATTTTAGGTACCCCTGGTTTGTCTGGCCAACCCCACTTCTATCACAATTCCATCTACCAAGTTAACCTTGGTGCAATGCTTCAACTCTTCCTTAGCCCTTAATCTACCCTAAAGGCTAATCTATCCTCAACACTCCATTAGTTCTTGCAGGGGTGTAGAGATGTCTTCAATGGCTTCAAACCAACCTCCTATGGTTCTTGAAGGTTCACCAAAACTCCACCTTTTCATCGCTTTCACCAAACCCTCATCTAGGGTTAAGAAGGCTACTAGTCCATGACCCCCAATTAGGTCTCCATAACCAAAACAACTAGTTATTACTCAAACATTTCAAAATACCACCTCAATCTTTCTTCAAGGTCCTTGTCCCATATGAACACCTCTCAAATATTTTTGAGGTCCTAAGCTTTAACTATCTATACAATGCTTAAACTTGAAAATGGTCATTTCCTAGGGTTTTAAGCCATTTTCTGGCTGTTTTCAAACTGTCAACTTGTTCTCACATCAATTGAACTGATGGAGCTTTCTCCTTCATGTGGAAACTAGGTAAGACACTTGCCTACCTCCTCCAAAAAGCAATTTATCAAGAACTGGTCACCCCTGCAAGCTATGTGCTCTGCACTTCTTGTCTTCCCTAGCCGGACTCTTCCTGGCTCGCCTAGGGCAAGACTTTTCCAATAGCTCCTGTGTTCACACAAACCCTAAATCCTACCATATTTACACACATGGAGTCTAGTCACTATTCCCAAATGGTCATACAATTTGTACGGTGGGAAAGTGATCTAAACCTCCATTTGCTCAAGACTTCCTGGTTCATACCAGCAACAGTGTGGAATCCAACTTATTTACAAATAGTGCTTGAAAATGAATAAAACAACTATCTAATGACACACAAAGCTTGTAGAAACACCACTCTACATCCTACACAGGTCTTGATGCTATATCAATCCATTAAAGCTTCAAGTACCCTAGGAGGTTGGTTTGAAGCCATTAAAGACATTCCCACACCCCTGCAAGAACTAATGGAGAGTTGAGGATAGGTTAGCCTTTAGGATTGATTAAGGGATAAGGAAGAGTTGGAGCATTGCACCAAGGTTAGCTTGGTAGATGGAATTGTGATAGAAGTGGGGTTGGCCAGACAAACCAGGGGTACCTAAATTTGAGAAGGGTCCTATAGGTTAAGGTGGAAAGCCAAAACACCAAGGAGGTCTTGCAAGCAAGACCTAGAGCAGGAATCTGTGATTGATTCCTCCAACCCCCTCCCTATCAGAAACACAAGAATACCACTTTATTTAACTAATCTCCTCCCTTCTTCCAAAGTGATTCTATAAGCATGAAAATCTATTTATTAGATAACTTGTTGAGTGACCTATTCATACGTAGATGGGTCAACTCCTTTTCATTATCCAATTTTTCATTAAGTTCATTTTTCTTCACTTTGATGATGAAGTCTCTAAAGTCATTTGTAGTAACAAAGGTATCATCATCCATGAACTAGCTACAAGCTAATACTTTGACATCATTGGGAACAAAGTTCTCATCATAAAAATTAACTGCTAGCCTATTTTTAGGAATTGTTCATCACCTTGATTGATTTGGGGAGAAGGGAAGTGTTAGTTCACTTCCTCATCTCTAGGAACATTCTTCATAGTCTCCTCTTGCACACTCTCCCTTTCTTTTGGATTCTTTGAATAATCAACCAAGGGTGCATCAAGAGTTTGCATTGATTGGCTGTGAGCAACTTGTGCTGATGATTCTGTTGACAAGGCTTGTTGTTGAACAAGTTAGCCCACTTCCATCCCTTTTTCTCTTGCTCTGCCAACTTCATCATGCTGGAAAAATTCCCATCTACCATGGCAACAAACATCTTCTCCATCATTTCCATGGGACTTGTGTACTTTTCAAAGGAATAACATAAGCATGATTATTTTTATCCTCTTCTATTTTGTTTGGACCATGAACATCCATTTCCTTTTCCTTTCTCTGACCTCCTTATTAGTTTTGAGGTTCCTTATCACATCATTAGATGCATGGAAATGATGGTAGATATGAGATCTACCCCTCTCTACCCTCATTTTACTGATATACCCTTTAGGATCACAACTCATGGCAATGTCTACTTTCATTCCATAAATAGCCTTGATCAATAGATATGCAGGCTAGGATCAATAGCCTTGAGAGAAATAGGCGAGGAGAACAAGGAGAACAAGAAGACAATGATGAAGAAGAAGAGCATGTGCGGGTAACTCAAAGACAACCAGCAGATGAGATAGAAGACCCTAAGGAAAGGAAGTTCATAAGATTGTTGAAAGTAGCACAAGGTCATGGAGGAAAGAGTCACATAGAGTTGCCTATCTATCAGGGGAAGATGGATAGTGAAGAGGTGTTAGGATGGCTTGATGCCTTAGAAAACTATTTTGAGTTTGAAGAGATGGAAGAAGAGAGGAAGGTTAAGTTTTCTAAGACAAAGTTGAGAGGTACAACACTGACATGGTGGACTAGTTTTCAGAATGATAGGATGGCTAGAGGGTTGGCAAAAGTTTCTATATGGGAAAGGATGAAGAGTTTGGTCAAGGAAAATTTTTACCATCGGATATTTGATCCATTTCATGAAAGAATGTTGTTGTGACTTGTGAAATGGATCAATCCTTACATGTATAATATAGATCTAACAAAATAATGTGCAGGAAGGAGGAATGATAGGGTGTACACCGAGATTTCACATTGAAAACTGCATGAAAATGATGCCTAAAGTGTAGCAGCAGGAGATCTACCTTATTGAGGGGCATGTTTTTGAGTTGAAGGTGTTTAGGAATGATGATTTAATGGTGAAAAGTCAAAGAGAAGATTTTGGAAGTGTGTGGAAGTCAATTTTTTAAGAGGCTCTAGTTTTTGGAGCAATTTCGTGAGGGTTTTGTGTTTGAGCGTGTTGAGGGTGTCATAGGAGATTAAAACCTGAAAAATATTTGGTTTGGGAACAATTTAAGATACTGTAGAAATTTTCATGGTCAGGTGATAAGTTTTGAATAGGGTTGCTTTGGAAAAGAGGGCTATTTAGGCCTAGTTTTGGTGGGACAATAGATTTTTGAAAGGTAGGACAGTCTAAATAAAATCCACCCACAAGCCTATACCAAGCTCAAACTACTGAATTTAGGCAACTATGATATGCCTCTACAAGACCACAAAGTCTCACCTTTTGACAATGGATGGAAGAACAACCATGGACCAATGTATCACTATCCCCAAGAGGCTTAATTTGCTTATCACACTAGGATTTTGATTACCTAGGCTCACCCCTTCATCCCAAAGCCCTGATTCAGATTCGTATAGACTAATTACAACCATTTCCATCACTCCTAAGTTCCTCTTTAAGAAAAATCAACACAAAACAAGCAAAACTCACTGCATGTTTGGGGTTCTTTAGAAGCAAAGAAGTTGGGACAGCAGGCATGTGTTCCAAAACAAGTGTATCTAAAATCGATATATGTTTTTAATGCCCAAAATGGGTACCCTAAAATGTATTTATCTTGTAAAGATTCATTTTGGTTTGCATGTTACACCCGATTTAGTGTTTTAGCACTTACAAGCAAATTTGGTCGTCTAGTGCAAGCAATTTTCGTTCTGCAACTCGTGCAACCAAATGGACTATTCCAACATGTTCAAATAGGAATTTTTACACTAGGAATGGTCCTCTTTCACACCCAAACACGCGGAATCACTCCGAGCTACGTTCAACCGAATCGATCCCTTAAGGGTCCAAAGGGCAAAATGGCTGCAAACTTCAGCATGAGGTTACTCGAACACCGTGATGCTTAGAAACTTATCATCTAATCCTATGAGATCAATTTGGGCCCCTCTACAATAACCTATCTCAGTTTTTGTTATCTCAGAGTGGTTTCCTATGGTATCCAATTTTTAGTTGATGGAAAAAGTGTCAGATGGAAGCAGTGGAAAGTTACAAGGTGGTGCAATTTTCATTTTGCAACTCATGTGACCAAATGGACTATTCCAACATGTTCAAATATGAATTTTTACACTATGCATGGTCCTCTTTCACACCCAAACACATGGAATCGCTCTGAGCTACGTTCAACCGGATCGATCCCTTAAGGGTCCAAAGGGCAAAATGGCTAGAAAACTTCAGCACGAGGTTACTCGGACACCGTGACACTTAGAAACTTCTCGTCTGATCCTGTGGGATCAAGTTGGGCCCCTCTACAATAACCTCTCTCGGTTTTTGTTATCTCAAAGTGGTTTTCCCGTGGTGTCTAGTTTTCAGTTGATGAAAAAAGTGTCAAATGGAAGTAGTGGAAAGTTGCAAGGTGGTGCAATTTTCGTTCTACAACTTGTGTGACCAAATGGACTGTTCCAACACATTAAAATAGGCATTTTTATGCTATGAATGGTCCTCTTTTGCACCCAAACACGCGGAATCGCTCTGAGCTACGTTCAACCGGATCGATCCCTTAAGGGTCCAAAGGGAAAAATGGCTGCAAATTTCAGCAAGAGGTTACTCAGACACCATGACACTTAGAAACTTCTCGTCTAATCATATGGGATCATGTTGGCCCCTCTACAATAATCTCTCTCAGTTTTGGTTATCTCGGAGTGGTTTTTCGGTGGTGTCTAGTTTTCAATTGATGGAAAAAGTGTCAAATGGAAGCAGTGGAAAGATGCAAGGTGGTGCAATTTTCGTTCTGCAACTCGTGCGACCAAATGGACTGTTCCAACACGTTCAAATAGGTATGTTTACGCTAGGAATGGTCTTCTTTCACACCCAAACACGCGGAATCACTCCGAGCTACGTTCAACCGGATCGATCCCTTAAGGGTCTAAAGGGCAAAATGGGTGCAAACTTCAGCATGAGGTTACTCGCACACCGTGATGCTTAGAAACTTCTCCTTTGATCCTATGGGATCATATTGGGCCCCTCTACAATAACCTCTCTTGGTTTTCATTATTTCGGAGTGGTTTTTCCGTGGTGTTTAGTTTTTAGTTGATGAAAAAAGTGTCAGATGGAAGCAGTGGAAAGTTGCAAGGTGGTATAATTTTCATTCTGCAACTCATGTGACCAAATGGACTGTTCCAACACGTTCAAATAGGCATGTTTACGCTAGGAATGGTCCTCTTTCGCACCCAAACACGTGGAATCGCTCCGAGCTACGTTCAACCAGATCGATCCCTTAAGGGTTTGAGTGTAGTATGTTGAAATAGGCCATTCCTCCTATTGTTCGAGTTGTGTCTCAATGATATGGGCCTGATGTAACTTGAATTGTGGTAGTTTAAATGGGCCTATTGAGTGGTTTGGAAATATTTGTATTGCATTAGCTTGTTGCTTACTATTATGCTTTGATAGATTTTTTCCAAGCATCCATAGCTTGTTCGAAAGCACCTGTTTTAGGCTTTTAGCCATAGCAGCAAGGCAATAAAAAATTCTTTGATAGACATGTATGAAATGTGTTAGCATAGACATGTAGTGAATTATTTGAAAAAATTCCCCAAGAAATGTGGTTTCATGGCAGATGGAACGCATGATGAATGCCATGACAAGAAAATTGCTATGGATTGTCATGGCATTCCAATTATCGAGACCATATTTCTTGAGGCTTTTTTCAAACAAATTTTGTTACCTTTTCTATGCTATTTCTTATTAGTATGCTTTGATAGATTTTTCCAAGCATCCATGTAGCTTTGAAGCACCTATTTTAGGCTTTCAACCATAGCAACAAGGAAGCTTAATCGTTGATTCCATCAATTACGAGACCACATTTGACGGATTTTTTCAAATAGTTCATTCCCTTGTCTATGCTATTGCTTACTATTATGCTTTGATAGGATTTTTTCACATCCATAGCTTGTTCAGTAAAGCACTGTTTTAGGATTTTAGCCATAGCAGCAAGGCAATGAACTGTTTGATAAAATGCTTTGATAGACATGTATGAAAAATGTGTTAGCATAGACAAGGCAGTGAACTCTTTGAAAAAATGCCTCAAAGAAATGAAGTCTCATGGTGATGGAATGCAATGACAATCAAATATTTTTTATTGTCATGGCATTCCATCAGGTCATGAGACCTCATTTCTTTGAGGCATTTTTTCAAAGAGTTCACTACCTTGTCTATGATATTGCTTACTATTATGCTCTTGATAGATTTTTTCCAAGCATGCATAGCTTGTTCTAAAGCACTTCTTTTAGGCTTTCAGCCATAGCAACAAGGCAACACTTGAACTATTTGACAAAATGCTTTGGTAGACATGTATCAAAAATGTGGTAGTGTAGACAAGGCAGTGAACTGTTTGAAAAAATGCCTCAAAGAAATGTGGTCTCATAGAATGCCATGACAAGCAAATGCAATTGGCACCTGCTCCTAGTTATTAGTTATGCAATGTGAAGTAATTGCATAACTACTTAGGTTGACTTTGTAAAACTATATTGTAATTGAAATTTTGTCATCTATCGATCTAGTTATTAATATATAAATGTGAAGCAATGCTTTGAGTTTGAAAGATGTGCAAATTTAAATGTAATCAACTATGAATATAAACTTACAAAATTAAAATTAAAATTCAAAACATAAAATGTCAAGTGTTTATTAATCAGCCATTATTGATCATTGATCAATCTGAAAAGGGTGAACATTTTTCTATGTGGAAGGAAAACAAGAAAACAGTGGTTCAAAATGAGGAATTTGTCTTCTGCACCAAATGAGAAATATTCACAATATGTGCTAGGAAGGAATAAGTCCATAAGATCGAGTATGCAAGAACCGAGAATTGCAAAATTGGCTTACGTTTGACTTCTAAACACAAATTTTCACACTTTTCGATGTTCCAACATAAGTCAAAAAGTATACATGTGCGTAAGTTGTAAAGTATATACTTGAATACATGTAACTCATATCTATTGAACCATGAATTTATAATGCAAATATGGACACCATCGATAAAAAATATTTGTATTAATCAAATAGCCATGTACGCATGTACATCAATATATGTCAATATAAGTATAAAATATAGCCATAGGCTTACGAGAATGCCATATATATACAATGTCAAATATATCTAATACAAAATATGTACAAAATTGCCATGTAGGCATACAACAAAGGGTTATTCCCATTCAAAATTCATTTCTCTCCATGCTCGTTCAAATACAATTTTCTTTTCCTTTCCCTGGCTTAGCCGATGGCTTATAAATCATTACCCATTTCTCGCTTGAGGAGTGTCTCGCCGCCTCCTAGCTGCTTAGCTCCCTCGGTCAAGTTTCAACTGCTATAATAAGCAGTAAAGACATTAATATATAGAAATTACATTATAAAAATTAATATATTTAACAAAATTTAATCACTTACAGCCATCTGACGATCACTCTCCTCGATGGAAATATTTGCACGCCGATGCTCAAGCGTGCTCGAGCCCTGTATAAACCATCCTAATAGGAATTAAACTATGAATCAATAATGGTTTGATTTTTCACTAGAACTAGTTCATCTATAACAACGAATGTAAATTGAAATTTAGTAATTTGCCTCATACCTCCCCTATCAGAGCCATCGAGGATTGTATTGTAGTAGAAACACCAATATCCATTGCCCTTGTTACGCTTGAAGGTTTCTCTCACCAACATCTCGAAAATAAACAACAAATTATTCAATCACAAAATAGTTATCGACTCAAGTAATGCTTTGAGTTTGAATGATGTAATGAACGAATCCAACAATATGATTATCAATTTTTAAAGCAATAACTGGGACAATCACATTGAAAAAAATCCTTTAGGACAAATTCTTATGAAAAGCCAAAACACAATGTAAAAATATGACAACCAATATGAGAAGAAGAGATGATCTAGTCAAAAGGAGCTTTGATAGTAGCCAACTGAAAGTTATATGACAAATCCAAGTATCATCAAGCAGGAAATGGAGTATAAGAGCCGGAATAAAGATACAAAATGACAATACAAAATGATGGAGCTAACTTGTCAAGGGCCTATTCTTCAAAGCCCTTATTAAACACTTGTCATAGTTTAAGATATGCAATAAATGTTCGACAATGGAATTAACCTTTTGAGGATGACAGTGATTAAATTGAGGTCTCCTTTTACCATGAAAAGATTAAATATTCTTTCTTTGGCCTATCATTATGATTTTTAAGTTTCCTCACTTGAGTTAAATATAATAGTCAACTGTTTATACCAAAGATGATAGAGAAAATAATCATGAAAAAGAGAATATGATGGTGATCAATGACAAGTCAGTGGCACATTTGACAATCGAAAGAGTAGAGGAATGCATAGTGAACATCATGGTACAACTTATGATATAAATTAAGCCACATGGTTGATGTGCTTTGAATCCTTGCATCTAAAGGAATTTTTCTTAACATAAATACTGCTAGGGAATTTCAATGTTGCCATTGTAGTTAGCATTAAAGCTGGTACCTGCAACATTGAAAATTATCCTTATATAATAATTCCCTCCATCTTGTTAATTGGATTGTAACACTCTTGATGGTGGCTACATGAAATCTAATTCTGATTCCTCTTCTACATTAGAGGGTTCATATCCTTGATCCGACTCTTCCTCAATTATCAAAATCAAAATCACTAGCTTCCATATTCAAAAAATTCCCAACCAACATCTTCAATAAATTTATTCAGACTGAATGTTAATAGTCTTACAAATTGGTCATACCAAGTTCATTCTACTTTCTATAATACTTTTATATCCATGGAGTTCATCCATTCCTTGATGCCATCAAGTGAAGATTCAGGAATGGCGTACATATGGAATACATCTCGCTTTAATTATTTGAAAACAATAGCCATATCAAATACCTTTTTCCCAAGTCCTACTCTCTCAAGGTTAACAATCTCAATCTCACTAATAGTGATTACTAAGAAAGGTAATTCCACCAACTCTACCAAAAAATTTACCATAGGAACAATAAAAGCAGAGGATTTGAAAGGAACTCCATGAAAACCAAGCTCTCTAAATGGTATATAAAACTCTAGTTCAAAATATTTTAGATGAGGTTGCTCCCATAGCTCTCTTACTCGCTTGAAAAATCCTTGAAACTATGTATTGATTTTATTTTTCCTGTTCCTCTCTTGTTGTTCTTCCTTAATTTCATTGGTGCAGGAGCACCTAGGAAGCAATAGAGAGCACACTAGGCAAAATGTGCAAGTATAGAATGAGTTTATCACTTAGATGTATGCCTTCAGGAATTTTTGTGGTTGGAATGATGTTTTCTAATAAGTTCATGTTGACCATGGGTGAGAAACAAAAAGGTTCTAGTCCAAAGTTTAGGAATGGAGGTTTTTGCAATTATTGACAATTTTTGCAAAAACATGCTCCTTTTGTGTTTGAGCGGCCAAGAAGGGCACATTGGAAAAATAACTATTGGGAAAGCATATTTAAAGGTTTCCTCAACCTTTGTGCAAGGTTGAAAGTACGTTTCTACGGATTTTTTTGTTGGAAATTGAAGGAAAACAGTTTTTTGAGTGAAATTTTCTATTTTTTGGTCTGAAAGAAGGCTCTAATGGATTAAATTTGGTTCTGTGTTGTGTGTAGGATGTAGAATAAATCTAGTACAATTTTTTTGTAGCCTTTAGATAGTTCTTTCAATCATTTTCTTGTCTCTTTGTAAATATTTTGGTTTCTTTGTGCTTGCTGGCCTGAAACAGGCAGTGTTGAGTAAATGGGGTGCTAGAGCACTTTTCCACCGTACAAATCGTACAACCTTTTGAAAATAGTGCCTAGACACCATGCTTGTACATATGTTAGTTGGTAGGTTTTGTTTGAGTGCAGGAGTTGCTAGCAAAGTGATGCCCTAGGCGAGCCAGTGCAGGTCCAGAAAAACTTGTTTTGCAGGTCACAAATCTTGCAGGGGTGCTGAGCCATTGAGGATTTTCTTCTTGGAGGAGGTAGGGTGGTGTGTTACCTTGTTACTACATGAAGGAGGAGGCTCCATCTGTCCATTTGGTGTGTAAACAAATTGGAAGTTTGCTAACTGTCAAGGGAAGGCTTAAAACCCTAGTTTTTGCTCCATTTCATGTTTGAGCTTTGTACGGATAGTGGAAGGCTGAGACCTCAAGAATCTTTGAGTGTTGTCCATGTGAACCAAGAACCTTGGAAAAAGAGTGGGAAGTCCTTTTGAGATTTGTGAGTTCTAACCTGTTTTGTAGGTAAAGGAGACCTCATAGGGGCTCAAGGGCTACTAGCCTTTCAAACCCTAGCTAAAGGATTGGCGAGAGCGATGGGAAGTTGAAGTCTTGGAGGTTGTTCAAACACCTTTGGAGGACATTTTGAAGCCTTTTAAGACTTATCACTACCCCTGCAAGAGTTGATGGAGTGTTGAGGAAGATTGGTCTTTAGTATAGTGTAAAGGCTAAGGAAGAGTTGTGGCAATGAACCAAGGTGGACTTGGTGGTTGGAGTTTGTGATAGAAGAGGGGTTGGTCAAAAAAACCAGGGGTACCTAGTCATGAGTAGGGACCTATAGGTTATATTGGTGAAGCAAAGCACCAAGGAGGTCTTACAAGGAAAGGCCTAGAGCAGGAATCAGTGATTGATTCCTCCAACCCCTCTCCCTATTAGATTGGTATTAGAGCAAGCAAAAGATTTGGGATTGATCTTGTATGTCAGAGACATAGTCTAGTGGTTCTAGCATCATGGTGACAAATGCTGATTTGGCCAAGAAGGTTGAAGAAATAGAGGAAGACAATAGGGTATTGAGAGAGAAGTTAGACCAACTTGAGCAAGCACTGAATGTTATGCGGTTTGATGGAAGAATAGCAAAAGAAGAAGAGGTTGCAGAGGAGGATAGAATCCCTGAACCTGACCCTATATTGAAGGAGGATCCCTTCTTGAAAGCATTGAAGGATTTGAGTGGAAAAGCACTTGAAGGAGTACCATTGTTTAGTGGAAAGATGGAGGCTGATTTAGTTATGGATTGGATAGAGGGAATGGAAAACCATTTTGAGTGTGATGGAGTCACTGAAGCACAAAAGGTAAAGGTGGCTAAATCAAGACTAAGAGGTTCTGCCTTAACTTGGTGGAAATTCATTTAGACAGAGAGGGAGAAGGAAGGAAAGCAACCTATCTCTACTTGGAAGGGAATGGTTGCCAAGGTGAAAGAAGCATACCTACCTGAAGACTATGAAATTCAGTTGCATAAGAGGAGACAGAGTTTGAGGCAAAGAGATCAGGATGTGAGTTCTTATACTGAGGAGTTTCAAAGACTTTGCATGAGGTCCAATGTCACATAGGATGAAAGTATCAAGGTGGAAAGGTATCTCAACAGTTTGAAGTGGAACATTCAAGAGGAGATGGTTCTCTTAAGCCCCAAAATAGTGCACCAATGTTATCAATTGGCATTAAATATTGAAGATAGGAGTAAGAGGAAGCAAGATTAGACTTCTAAGGGCAGAGGCAAAGGCAGAGATCAAAGAGATCAAAGAGGACAGCGTGGTGGCTACCAAGGTAGAGGCAATGACCAAAGAAACCAAGGAGAGTCAAAACTCACAAAGCATGGAGGTGAAACATCTACAAGAGGTGGATATAATAGGGGTAGAGGACCTCAAGGAGGTTCAAATAGAGGAAGAGGAGCAAGCAAGCAGGAGCCTTTCCTTGTATGTACCTGCTCTAGGCCTTTCCTTGTAAGATCTCCTTGGTGCTTTGCTTCACCAATCTAACCTATAGGTCCCTACTCATGACTAGGTGCCCCTGGTTTGTCTAACCAACCCCTCTTCTATCATTCATCAAGATCATACATTGACCTTCTTGCCCCTCCTAAAGTTTGGACCACATCCATTACCTCCACATAAAACTGGACATCCTTGGTCTTCATGGTTCCCACGCCATGATATGGTTATGCAAATGAAAATGAAGAAAAGTAATCATCTCCTTATCCATTGGCCGGAAGAATGCATGCTTAATGTTTTGATACATGATATCAACTCTCTCTTTTGCTCTCATGGTTGAATATCAAAATCCAGTATGGTGGGCCTCCAGACTTCTAGTCATCTTTCTTCCTCTTCCACCAAATGTTGTCCTAATCCACATGTCTGCTAGCCTAATTGGCTTTGTTTTTGAAAGCTGAAGTTTCTCTTGAGTCACCAGTGTAGCTCTCTCTACCTTTCCAAACTCTTTCATTGCTACAGATCATCTTTGGGATTTAGTCATTTGTACCACATGGTTGATGTGTTTTGAATCCTTGCATCTAAGGGGTTTAAAACCTTAGGGGCCTTCGATGAGAAAAAGAAGTAATGTTTTTCTTTTCTTTTTATGTGAGGACCTAGTAGTGAGATAAAAGAGGACTGTATAGAAAAATGAAAAAAGAAGACATAAAAATTCATGGACCATACTATATCACCTACATGCTAGCTAACAAGGACATGAATGTAGTAGATTTAGGTATGATAGGGGTATTGTAAGGTATATTTGAGGAATATATAAGAATGAAGAAGAATTCAATGGATCAAATTAGTGTCAAATGTTTTCCTAAAAGATCTCCCACACCCTATTAGGGAATTTAATCATTTCTAAGCATTTTCCACGCCCTAAGGGGAAGTTTGAGGAGGCTCCAATAGTTGAGAGTTTACCGAGAGTACTTGGCAACTTCTTTCCATGCACCGCGATTAGTTAGAGAACATATAGGGAAACTTGATGAGCTATGCAACAAATAAAGAGAATATAGGGTATTTTGACCTAGTCTTAAGCATCTCCAAGCATCTAGGAGATATTGAAGGAGTCTTGGTTGATAGATAGGATCGAGGATAGAAGTTTTATTTTTGGTTACATTGACATCATGTAGGACATCCATATTCTTATTCTTGGTTACGTTGACATCACAAAAAATTATGTAGGATGGAGTAGAATGTAGCTCTACCTTTGTCAGTTCCATGTTAAATTTTTATTATATATAGCTTGCTAGTGTAGGAATTCTAAGACAAACAATCATGGTAGGGCCATTCTTAAAAGATTTCAAATAATAACCTAGTGAACCCATATCCTCTTATGACTATATATACACAAATCTAGATTAAACTTAGAATTCATTAACTTTAAGTTCTCTTTATTCTATATTACCTCAGTGAAAGTTTGAGCAAATCTACTCGCACTCGGAGGTGTTTCCTTGAAACCTCCAACAACACCCTGTTCAACATCCAAAATCACATATTAAAATACCATTCGTAAAATAATGCTATTAACACATGTAATAAATTTATAATTGTTTACTAACTTTACATACCACACTAATAGGTGTACTGCAAAAATAAGTAGATTGACTGGTGTACCCAGGGTCAACATTGTGACCCTGCAATTTTATTAAAATAATAAAACTAAATTAGTTAATCTTGCATTTCACAATCGAAATTTAATAAACTAAATTCAATGAACATGTTGAATTTTACCTGACTGTCAATACCATATGCATCATGCAGAATGTCAGCCGCCCTCTCCATCCTCGTAGATGCATATGGATCAGGCTGTGTAGAAGCATATGGATCCTACGTAGCACCCTCCAGAGGGCTGGTAGGGTCATATGAAGAAGTGGCTCCGCAAGATTGACACACATGGCCTCGAAGGCCACCACTTGAAGACTCCCCTGGATTGCGTTGTACAATGGGGCTAGTGTGGTGGATGACACTTCAAGTCAAGGATGTGATCACCTGCAAAGTATCTACATCAGCACTCTACTTTGCAACTGCAGGCATCGCAATCTGCTCACGAGGTGGCCTAGCGAGAGGTCATCTCCCCTGTCGTGTAGGATCCAGCTGTGCACTGGGCCTATCCTGTGCTAACCCCCCACCTCTCCCCTGAAACTCCCTCATATCAAAATAATTAGGGATTTGGTTCAATACAAACTCACTATATAATTTCCTAAGAAAATATTGGGGGACTTCACAGTTATTGCACGGTGGGTAATCAAAGACCATATACCATCTGTCATAAAAATGGTTCCTAATCTCTTGGTGGTGGCACCAATGAATAGGAAACCTCTTTGCATTGAGGGTGAGATTTTCATTTGTTCTAGGGTTAGTGAATAGAGAGCACAAATCACCTTTAGTAATCTTTAAATCTTTTACTTGTTTATATAATAATTTGTCTGCATAATATGCCCTCGATGTTTGCCTCCTATTTTGCCATCCAGATATTTGTTGAGTAATTGCATCTACATTTCTTAACAAATCCTTCAATGAATCTGCTAGATGTATTTTTTCTGTGGTTGAAGAATTTTGATCACTCATCCTACTAATAAGATCCTCAACTTTTTTTCTATTGTTTTCAATTTCACTCATCAAATTTTCTTGAGTGCCATGAGGGTATTGAGAGAATGGTGGGGGAGGTTGATTTTGTTGTTGAGGCTGATTTGGTTGAGGATTTTCCTCCTCTTGTTGAGGATTTCCTACAAATTAAAAAAAAAAAATTCATTTCTAAACTAAAACAAACAAAATCAATTTAAAACTAACAAATACCAAACAATACTTACCTCTTGCATCTCTTCGTCGTCGTGGCGCCATATTTGTGAAGAAATCCAATTGTTGTTGATGAATTTTGAAGAAATCACCTCTCCAAGAACGCGAGTGCGTATAACAGGGTTTTTGGCCGCGGGCGGAGCTAAAACACAGAAAAAACGAAATGAGAAATGATATTTGGATTCGCTTTTTTTTTGCTTTTAAAAAGACATAATGCGAATGCGTTATGTCTTGTTTTTTTCTTGTTTGGCCACAAAAGTGCGACCATCTTGGTGCACTTACCCTCTAAAAAAGGAAAAGGTGACATGTTTTATAGTGTTAAGGATTTTGGAACTAGTGTGGCCCCTTCAATGTACACAAGCATGAACTAAAATATAGATTATGATGCATAGGATTTCTAAGGGGGTATGTGCACCAATTTGTGACACAAAAATGGCTCTTCAGATGCCACTTTTTTTCTTGAAATTGGAAAACTCTAATGTTCAATGAGAAAATGAAGATAGTTACACTCAAAATTTGAATATGCAACAAGAACAAGAGTAGTAGTTCTCCCAATCTACTTTCTAAACTACTATTTTTTTTTTAAAATAGTGAAGATTGAGGGTTTGAAAAAGGGAGGCCACACAAAGTGGTCATGTTTTTATCAAAAAAATAGCATAGTGTCTATTGTGGCCCCCTTGGAAAGTTAACTTTTTTAAGAATTTGAAAAAAAAATACAATGAAAAACTAGCTAACACCATGTAGTTTATCATAGATTTTTTGACTATTTTTTAAATGAATATATATTATTTTACTAATTTTCGAAGTGGACACATCTTAAAAAGTTGAAATTTGAGTGTGCTCCCCCCTAAATTTTTTGAAAACTAATCAAAAATAAATAAATAAATTCTTCATTACGTGTAGAATGGAGTCTAGTTTCTAAAAATGTAATTTGTTTCAAAATTTGATGAACAAGTAAATCTATACCCAAACAAGCATATGTTGGTTTTTGACAAAAAACGGAGGCACTAAGAAGAGAAGTTATAGATGAAAATTTTAACATAATCAAAATGTAAAAAAAAAAAATGTTTAGATAGCTAAAAGAGAACCTAATGTCATTATTATATTTTTATAAATTTTCATTAAAACATGTGCAAACTTGATGGAGAGAATGGGCAAAAATGTGTGAAATTTTGTTACCATTTCAAAAAATCGCATCTTTAGCATGAAATGGTCATCCAACCTTTTGGTTGGATGCCCAAGGAAAAATCCAACCCTTTGGGTTAGTATTTCCCAATGCCACCAATTTGGTACTCAAAAAATGAAAGTGCATGATTTGGCGAGCACCAAATGTAAATGCGAAAGCCAACTTCACTTTCTCTTTATCTCTCTCCCCCACTTTGATAAGGCTTAGAGTTTACGGTTTATGATTGATGAAAGATAGTTGAAGTTTTACTTTCCATTCCCTCTCTACATCCTTCCCTCTTAACAAATACATACCCTCTTCTCTATCAGCCCTCTCTAGGTCTCTCCCACACTCTCTACCTTGCATTCCCTCCTTAACCCCATCTCTATCCTCACCTTCATACCTCTCTCTTCTTCTTCTCTCTCTTAGTTATTGTTTCTCACCCATCTCTCTCATTTATCTCAATGACTCCCTCTCCCTCCTAGCCTCTCTCTACCCATCTCCAAGTCTCTCCTTCCTTGTCTCATTTCCCACCTCTCCTAGGTATGTGCAGGATCATGATGGGCCAAAAAATGGCAATATGATGGGTATATGGCTGACGATTTATTTTTTACCCAAAATTGATGAAACGAAAAGGGTTTTTCAAGGAGATTCTCAGCTTTCCACCAATATAAATTATGCTTTACTTTTAATTTAATAAGTAATTATTATTCATTTTCTATTCAAATTACAACTAAAGTCTTGATTAATAGACTTATTGAATCTCAAATGTGTCACATTCTATGCTTCGTATACTATAGGGTTAAAAAAAGAAAAATTGAATTTCATAAAGTTTTGACCAAGTTAAGGTGGTCAGACATACGAGTTTTTATATTTTTTAAAATTTGTAATAAAAAAATCATAATTAATTATTTACTTGAAAAAATTTGGAAAACCAAGGTGCAAACATGCATCATTAGGACATGAGTCCTCTCCTGAGATCTTAAAATCTTGAAGCAAAAAAACAATGATCATTTTATTATGGTTAGTGTAGCTCCATTTACACTCCATTTTCTCTTATTTTTTCCCCTTTAAAATTTAAGTACTACCTCCCAAAGATGAAATTTTAAAATTTCTTACCAAAATAGATTCTTCCTTAAAAAAAACTTAAATATGTTTAGAAACTTCACTTCTCTGGGAATTTCTACATATTCTCATTCCTGTTACATTTCCTTTAAATAAATATAGACAAATTACATTCAAATTTTTATGATTAAGTTGCCTTAGAACTTTTGACTCTTTTTTCTCCTCTTGAATTTTTTGCCACTTAAGGGTCTATTTTTTTTTCCATGATGATCCCACACATGCCCTCTATATAGCTTTGAAATGTTTTTCATCACATTTTTGAATCCAAATGATGCAAGCAACACATTCCCATGCTTCCACATACAATAGGATTTAAAAAAATAGGTAATTGAATTTTCCCAGTGAAAGTTTTAATCAAGTTAAGCAAAGTGGCTAGATTGAAGTTTTTATATTTTAAAAGTTGTAATAAAAAATTCATAATTAATTATTTACTTGGAAACAAATTACAGCAAAATATGCATCACATTATTACGATTCAAGTTACTTCAGCATTCAAAACATTATAAAAAAATATTATCATTTCATCTTAGGGGCGCCTTTATAGACACCTACTTATTTCTTTCCCTAAAATTTTAAGTAATTTACCCAGATTAGAAATTTAAAATTTTTCACCTCAAATAGATTTTTTGGTAAACAAACCTAGTAGCTTAGAAACTACATTAAATTTGCTACAAATTCTATTTTTACATATTTTTGAAATAATATAGATAACTTATTCAAAATTTTACGTCAAGTTTCCTAACTCTAATTTTCCGTTTTTTTTGCCGCTTAAGGGCCTATTTTTTCCATGATGATCTTGCACATACCCTCCTCCTCTATCTCTCTCTTATCTTCTCCCTCCCTCCCTTCTCTAGAAAATCACCTATCTCCTCCTCCCTATGTCTCTCACTCCCTTGATGTGTACCTCTCCCTCCATCCCTTCTTACTCCTCTACTGATACATCCCTTTCTCTCTCCTTCTCTTCTCTCTCCCCTCTCTAGGTCTCTCCCAATCTCTCTCCCTATCTCCCTCTCTACCTTTCCTTTCCTCCTTGCCTCCCTACCTCTCTCTTCTTCTCTCTTCCTCTATTATTTTTTCTTTCTTATCTCTCTCCATTCTCTCAATCACTACCTCTCCCTCCCAACATCTCTCTCTCCATCTCTAGGTCTCTCACGCCTTCCCTCTTTACCTCTCTACCTCTCCCTCCTTATCTCATTACCCACCTCTCTTCTCTCGCTATCTCTCTCACCCCTCTCTCCCTAGATTGTATGTCTCTCATCTTTATATCTCTTTGGGCTCTCTAGTTATTTCCCTCCCTCTCCACCTCTCTCCCTCCCTCCTTACCCCTCTTTCCCATTTTTTGAACTTCTCTCTCATTGTATTCTCTCTCCCCTCACCTTTATACCTCTCCCTTCTCTAAGTGTCCAAGTCACTCCTTGCCAACCTCTCTATCCCTCTTTAGCCATCTCTTTCTCTATGTTCTTCTCTCTCCCCTTCTTTGTCCCTCCCCTTTTTACATCATCACCTCTATATCTCCTCCTTCCTTATGTGTCTCACTCCCTCCATGTCTGCCTCTCCCTCCATCCCTTCTTACTCCTCTATCGATACTTCCCTTTTTCTCTCCCTCTCTTCTCTCTCTCCCCTCTCTAGGTCTCTCCCACCCTCTCTCCCTCTCTCCCTATCTACCTTACCTTCCCTCCTTACCCCCATCTATATATCATTTGCTCCATACCTATCTCTTCTTCTCTCTCCATTCTCTCGATCACTACCTCTCCCTCCCACCCTCTCTCGCTCTCCCTATCTATAGGTCTCTCCCTCCTCCCCTCTTTACCTCTCTACCTCTCCCTCCTTATCTCATTACTCCTCTCACCTCTATATCTCTCTAGGCTTTCTAGTTATTTCCATCCCTCTCCACCTCTCTCCATCCCCGCTTACCCCTCTTTCCCTCTTTGTGAAATTCTCTTTCATTTCATTTTCTCTCCCCCTCACCTCTCTACCTGTCCCCTCTATAGGTCTTAATCACTCCTTGTCTACCTCTCCATCCCTCCTTAGCCATCTCTTTCTCTTTGTTCTTCTCTCACTCCTCTTCTATTTGCCTCTCCTCTCTATCCCCTCTCAACATCATGACCTCTTTATCTCCTCCTTTGTTATTCCTCCCACTCCCTCCATGTCTAACTCTCCCTCCATCCCTTCTTACTCCTCTACCAATACTTCCCTTTCTCTCTCCCTCTCCTCTCCCTCGCCTCTCTATGTCATCACCTCTCTATTTCCTCCTTCCCTATGTCTCTCACTCCTCCCATGTCAACCTCTCCCCCATCCCTTGTTACTCTATCAATATTTCACTTTCTCTTTCCCTCTCTTATCTCTCTCGCCCCTATCACTCCCCCTTATGTCTCTCACCCCTCTCTCCCCATGTTGTAGATCTCACACCTCTATATCTCCCCCCTCTCTATTTATTTCCCTCCCTCTCCACCTCTCTTCCTCCCTCCTTACCTATCTTTCCCTCTTTATGAACTCTCTCATTTTCTTCATTCTCCCCCTCTCCTCTCTACATCTTCCCTTTATAGCTCTCTTAGTCACTTTGTATCTACATGTCCATCCCTCATTAGCCATCTATTTTTTTTGTTCTTCTCTCTCTCTCTCTCTCTCTCTCTCTCTCTCTCTCTCTCTCTCTCTCTCTCTCTCTCTCTCTCTCTCTCTCTCTCTCTCCTATTCTCTCTCCCTCCCCTCTCTACATCATAAAATCTCTATATCCTCCTTCCCTATGCCTCTCACTCCATCCATGTCTACTTGTCCCTCCATCCCTTTCTATTCCTCTATGTTGATACTTCCCTAACTCTCTCCCTATATTCTCTCTCTCACTCCTATCTCTCCCCTATGTCTCTCACCCCTCTCTCCCTAAGTTGTACATCAATATATTTCATCTCTAGTTATTTCCTTCCCTCTGCACCTCTCTCCCTCTGTCCTTATTCGTCTTTCCTCATTGTGAACTTCTATTGTTACCTAATTTACACCCTCAGGATCAACCAGGCAAAATATCATGTGACAGAGGTTCGAGAAGGCCAAATGGAAAATTTGCACAAGGGAAGAAATCATGCATCTGATGACATCTCACGGGGATTTCAGTTGGGAGGCCTACTCTATTGGAAAAATGCCTCAATATTAATGCTCAGTCTCCATAAGAGCCAGCTCGGCATGTCATTTTCATTGTCTAGCCAACTGGTTGCTTGATACTTTCCGTTTTGGACAGATCACTGTGACCTAGTCTTGGTCTTGCCGAACACGTCACTATGGAGCCTATCGCTATAACAGAGAGGGTTTGGTATGACCTCTTACCGCGTGGATTTCTTTGGCCGATAGGCAATTCAATCGTCATTCGGCGAGACTCTCGACGACCACGGGCTTCGGGGAGACCTACAGTGCTCGGTGAGAAGTCCTAGTGAAGGTTCAATGTCTCGCCGATAGCAGATGGTGGCAAGTCTTTGGAAAAACTCTCGCCAGAGGAAATGCTGTCGGTGGGAGGTCTTGGTGAAGGCTTAATGACTCCTTGAAATGAATAAAGGGCTATCGAAAAGGGTTGGTGTCCTCGGTGTAACGTCTCGCCATCGGGATGATGTCTGACCGACATCGTGATGTCTCAGCGAATGAAAAGTCTCAGCAAGGGAAATCAGTTCAGCGTATGTCTTGCCGAAGGATGAAGGAGCCACCGAGGATGAAAGAAAGGCCTCACCAAAACTTGAGGCTTTCGTAGTGATGTCTCAGTGACTAGCAAGGGTTATGCTGACAGTATTTCACCGGGGAGTTTGGTGTGGGTCTCACCGACAACGGAGGAGCTTTCGGCATAACATAAGGGGATCGGGAAGAACTCTTCCCGACCGGCGAAAGGTCTCAACGAAAGAAACAAAGGGCTTAGATAGAATGAGGATGGTGTCGGCAAGATGTCTTGCCGACTGAGCAAGCTCTCCTTGAGCTCAAGTGAACTTCGGTGGATCAAGGAGACTTCGAGATAGAGTCTCTACCGATACTAAGATGGGCCCTCACCAAGATGAAATCAGTTCGGCGGGACTCTCGCCGATACACAAGGATTTCTTTTCAGGCAGACAAAAGGAGATCTCGGCAAAGGATATTGCCTTCAGCAAAATGTCTTGCCGAAGGATAAAGGTCACGCCGAAAGTCAAGGCGATGTTGGAAAAAGAAAGAGGCGCTCGGTATGAAGTCTGGCTGATAGACCAATGTCTTGCTGACTGCAAAGGAGCTCACTGTGAGATAAGGCCATCGGGATGAAGTCTTGCCGACTTGGTAAGGTCTCATCGAAAGCCAAAAGAGCCTAAGCCCGAAGGAGGAGAGTGAGCTCGGGGCAAACGAAATGAGCTCGATGAGAGGTCATCGCCAAGAGTCATACCGACTGCGTATGTGCTCGCCAAGAGATGGAGGGCTCGTTAGGAGGTCTTCCCAAACATATAATCTCTGGTCGACAATGATGGATGTGCCAAGTGAAAAGGATATCGGTGTGACTCAATGGTGCTCGTTGGGACTTCTAACCAAATCCATTTTTCTTGCCGATGATTTTAGCAGTATCAATATGACTTGAAAAGTTGCAGAGACACATAATCGCATCGGTGAGACACTTCCAGTGTCTTGCCGAGATGTGATTCTGACTAAGGAGTTTGATCGCCCATAAATCCACGTGGAATGGGCTTGACCAACCATGAGGAGCTGAGGCGAGTCGTGGCGGTCTGGTCAAAATGCAGGATGTCAACACGGGATGAATACAACATATATCTTTTCTGAGCTCGAGGGGCATTCAATGTAGCTCTTCAATGGGGGACTCGGTAGCTGGACGCGATGGATCAGAAGAATTAATGCTACAAAAGAGCTAAAGGCTTCTCCAAGAGCGATTCTTCACACCGACACACACAATAGGGACACGCAGGGATGCAACATTAAGTTCAGCAAAAGATCTAGGGAAAAAATCCTATCCTGAATCAGGATATTTTTGTAAGCCCTAAGGGGCCGACATGCAGTCTGTATATAAGGCATTTTTTCCTTTTTTGTAAATAGTTATGATTATGCATTCAAGGGAGTTAGTGATTTTTTCATCAATCCTTCCTCAATTAATGTATGTTTCTGTAACTCAACTGGAATCTTGAATACAACACAGAGTTTACCTTGGAAGTTTATGTTCATGCTTACACTAATTCTCATTTCTATATCTTTCTTTTGCACATGCAAGTCTATAACTGTGTTTTCACATTTCTGCATTTGTATCTTAAGGTTGTGAAATTGATCTTTCCTTCCCAAGGTGTATGTGTAGGCCAAACCTATTAGGACTAAAGCATTAAATCTGAAAGAGGTTGTTCTAGGTATGTAAATCAATTGAATTAGGCTTTCAAGTGTGTGTTCTTACTGTGTTCATTTCATGATTTCTCATTAATACGGTGTATCACCATAGGTTTAGTTTCCATTTTTATGCATCTCTTCCCTCTTTCCTCTCAAAGAAGCAATAGTTTAGGTGATACCCAAAGGAATTCGGCCTTCTCTAGAGGTTCACTTCAATCATAGGTGACCCATAGCCTTGGAGTGATCCCATGTTGCTCTAGAATGCTCAATTTCTTGTAAACTTTGCACAGGGTGCAATTCTAGGTGACAACAGTTTTTGGCACGCTTGGTGGGACTGTTGAACAGACAGTTTGAAAATTATATGTTTGCTACTATTTTTTGATATGCAGCCAGTAAATTACAAGCCTTTCAGAGGAAAAATATCAGTATATCATGGCGACTCCAACTTCATAATAACTAGTTCCAACAGCCCAGGTGTTTGCAATTAATAAGGTTTGATCTTTAGGCTTGTTTTACTTCATGCCTTATCTCTGCAATGGTTAGATATCAGCAATATGAGGTCTTGCCACCTCCATTCCATGAGAGTCATGCATATATGTCCTCCCATCAGCCATGCTATACACAACAGCCTGTTGTTTTTATGTCAAATGACCCAATATCAGCAGATTACCAGTATCTTCATCATATTTCCCATCCTCCCACTCCTAATCAACCCTTTTTTCAGCCATTATATAATCAAAATCAACCCCAGGAGGAGGTTTTTGATGTTAACCAGCATGATTATTTGCATAATCAGCCTTTGAAGCATCCCTACCAAATTATAATGGACTTGCTCCAACAGTTTGACCGTGTGTTGTGGGCCTTGAGCCAGAGGTTTGAACATATGCAAATGAATGATGTTAGTAAGGTGTTCTCCTACATGTATGGAATGTTGGTCGATGTCAAGAAGCAGAAAAGGCTTATTTCACAGCAGCAGGAGTTGGGATGTCAGGTTGAAGAAGATCTTGAGGGAGAGATAGTAGCCACAGAGGAACAAATGAAATTCTTATCTGCTCAGGTACAAGGTAGTCAAGCTTATTTAGATTATCAAGCACAAAGGTATGAAACACAGGCAGTCCTTTCCATTCCTAGTTTCAGCCCACCTCCTCCTGTAATGTTGAACCATCCAGTGAAGGAGGAGGCTTCCGAATATAGGTTTCCTAGCTTTAAACAAGAGAAGCCTTCTGAGCTCTTTAGTGAGCCTATCAATGAGTCTTCTACCTTTAGGATTCCAAGTTGGAAGGTCCCATCTCAGTCACCTTGTGAGTTTCCTTCACCTATCATGCAACTCAAATCATGCCTTGGCATCCAAGAAGCAAGTGAAGAGCAGCCCAGTGATCAGGTTAGTTCATTCACCATAGAGAAGACTAGAATTCCAAATATGTTACATTTAGCCATGGAGGAATATAGACTACAGCTGCAAAAGGATGAACTGGAGAAGAATTCTCAAAATGTCTCTGGCAATGTTTTAGCTGATGATCCTCCCACTATTATACAAGATGGTGAACATGTTCTAACAGGACAACAGGGTGAAATGGTGGAAAAGGCTGACCAAGAAGAGCAATGTATAGTCTGGAATGGAGAAGGTGTGATTTTTCCAACTATATATGTTATCTCAGAGCAGCAAGAAGACATCAATCAACTGCAAGTTCAAGAGTCAAGACAACAGCAGCAAATGATTGAACAGCAAGGAAGTATAGGTAGGTTGCTTATTGACGATAATAAGCAAGACAATAGGGTCTCAATTCAGGAAGAACAACCTGAGGTTGAACCTGATATTATCCTCCAGGAAGTAGCTGATAGTCATGATGAACTAGGACAACAGGTTCATAAACTTGAACAAATGCTACAACATGAGGAGGAGCCCAATGAGCCTGATTTGCAAGGTTATAACTGGTTGGAAGGTTTTCCATTCCATTATGCAGAGGAGCTTGAGGCTACATCATTGCTTGAATTGTTGCCCCCCTTTATTGAGGAAAACAAGCCTAAATCAGAATGTAACTCTTCCAGTGATGATGAGAATTATGAGCAGCTTCTATTCTGGTCTATAAAGGAGCCTGAGGTTGATGGATTGATTAAAGATGTGATGGAGGAAGCTATCTCTTTGTTCTTTGTTGAAGAAATGAGTGTTCATTTGGGAAAGCATGAACATACTGAAGAGGTTTCTATTCTTTCACCAATTCAGTCATAGAGATTAGATCTTCCCAGCCAGCAAGGTGATAGAATGGCAGCTCATGAGCAAAAGATCAGCAAGAAAAATGCAAGCTTTTCCCTTACTAAAGGCTGCCCTATCAGGCATCTAGCCAAAATGGAGACCACCAAAGATATTGATACCTTGCTTACACCCGAGCATGAGGGTACAACTATGGAGGAACACACTCAAGTTACCTTTCCACCTCAAAACGAGAATGTTTACATTTTGTATGAAAAGGTTAGTAAACTCGAATATGTTCTGCAAGAGATCTTACAACCATTTGTTGAAGTGTCATGCATGCTTCATTTCTCTTTAGTTGTTCTCCAACATGGCAAACATTGTAAATTTTTTACAAGGGGCAGTTATTTTACCCAACCTGTCAATGGGTTTGTTTGAACAACTTCTTATTGGTTAGTGTAGGGTAGGTTTAGGTGCAATCTACATTCCCTAAGTGTTTTTTCAGCATAGTTAAATAGTTTCCCTTCTGCAATTTTCTTGTTTCCAATAAGTTTCTAGGTGATCTGTGTCTCAAGTTATAATGAACAAGCTGTTCTAGGTCTGTTCCTGAATTTTCCCAATGACTCCATGCCCAATGGATAGGCCTAGGCTACTGGTCTTCATGTTTAGCAGGAAAACATCCAACAAAGGTTGCCAGAAATGTTACCTAATTTTCACCCTCAGGATCAACCAGGCAGAATATCATGTGACAGAGGTTTGAGAAGGCCAAATGGAAAATTTGCACAAGGGAAGAACTCATGCATCTGATGACATCTCATGGGGATTTCAGTTGGGAGGCTTGCTCTGTTGGAAAAATGCCTCAATATTAACACTCAGTCTCCATAAGAGCCAGGTCGGCATGACATTTTCATTGTTTGGCCGACTGGCTACTTGATACTTTCTGTTTTGGACAGGTCACTATGACCTGGTCTTGGTCCTGCCGAACGCGTCACTATGGAGCCTATCGCTATAATGGAGAGGGTTCAGTATGATCTCTTGCCACGTGAATTTCTTTGGCCAATAGGCCATTCAATCGTCATTTAGCGAGACTCTCAGCGACCACGGGCTTCGGGGAGACCTACAGCGCTCGGTGAGAAGTCCCAGCGAAGGTTCAATGTCTCGCCGATAACAAATGGTGGCCAATCTTCAGAAAAACTCTCGCTGAAGGAAACGTTGTTGGTGGGAGGTCTTGGCAAAGGCTTAATGTCTCCCCGACATGAATAAAGGGCTATCAAAAAGGGTTGGTGTCCTCGGTGTAACGTCTCACCATCAGGATGATGTCTGACCAACATCGTGATGTCTCGGCGAATGAAAAGTCTCGGCAAGGGAAATTAATTTGGTGTATGTCTTGCCAAAGGATGAAGGAGCCACCGAGGATGAAAGAAAGGCCTCACCAAAACTTGAGGCTTTTGCAGTGATGTCTCGGCGATCGGCAAGGGTTACGCCGACAATATTTCACCGGGGAGTTCAGTGTGGGTCTCACCGACAATGGAGGAGCTTTTGGCATAACATAAGGGGATCAGGAAGAACTCTTCCCGACCGGAGAAAGGTCTCAGCAAAAGAAACAAAGGGCTCAGATAGAATGAGGATGTTGTCAGCAGGATGTCTTGCCGACCGAGCAAGCTCTCCTTGAGCTCAAGTGAACTTTCAGTGGATTAGGGAGACTTCAAGATAGAGTCTCTGTCGATACTAAGATGGGCCCTCACCAAGACAAAATCAGTTCGGTGAGACTCTCGTTGATATATAAGGATGTCTTTTCAGGCAGACAAAAGGAGATCTTGACAAAGGATATCACCTTCGGCAAAATGTCTTGCCGAAGGATAAAGGTCACGGTGAAAGTCAAGGCGACGTTGGCAAAAGAAAGAGGTGCTCGGTATGAAGCTGGCCGATAGACCAATGTCTTGCCAACTGCAAAGGAGCTCACTGTGAGATAAGGCCATCGGGATGAAGTCTTGTTGACTTGGTAAGGTCTCATCAAAAGCCAAAAGAGCCCGAGCCCGGAGGAGGAGAGTGAGCTCGGGGCAAACAAAATGAGCTCAATGAGAGGTCATCGCCAAGAGTCATACAGACTGCGTATGTGCTCGCCGAGAGATGGAGGGCTCGTTAGGAGGTCTTCCCGAACATATAATCTCTGGCTGACAGCGATGGATGTGCCAAGTGAAAAGGATATCGGTGTGACTCAATGGTGCTTGCTGGGACTTCTAACTGAATCCGTTTGTCTTGCTAATGGTTTTGGTGGTATCAATATGACTTGAAAAGTTGCAGAGACACATAATCGTATCGGTGAGACACTTCCAGTGTCTTGCCAAGATGTGATTCTGACTAAGGAGTTTGATCACCCATAAATCCATGTGGAATGAGCTCGACCAACCGTGAGGAGCTGAGGTGAGTCGTGGCAGTCTGGTCAGAATGCAAGGTGTCAACGCGGGATGAATACAACATATATCTGTTCTGAGCTTGAGGGGCATTCAATGCAGCTCTTCAACGGGGGACTCGGTAGCTGGACGTGATGGATCAGAAGAATTAATGCTACAAAAGATCTAAAGACTTCTCCAAGAGCGATTCTTCACACTGACACACACAACAGGGACACGCAGGGATGCAGCATTAAGTTCAGCAAAAGATCTAGGGAAAAATTCCTATCCCGAATCAGGATATTTTTGTAAGCCCTAAGGGGCCAACATGCAGTCTGTATATAAGGCATTTTTTCCTTTTTTGTAAATAGTTATGATTATGCATTCAAGGGAGTTAGTGATTTTTTCATCAATCCTTTCTCAATTAATGTATGTTTCTGTAACTCAACTGGAATCCTGAGTACAACACAGAGTTTACCTTGGAATTTTATGTTCATGCTTGCACTGATTCTCATTTCTATATCTTTCTTTTGCACATGCAAGTCTATAACTGTGTTTTCACATTTATGCATTTGTATCTTAAGGTTGTGAAATTGATCTTTCCTTCCCAAGGTGTATGTGTAGGCCAAACCTGTTAGGACTAAAGCATTAAATCTGAAAGAGGTTGTTCTGGGTATGTAAATCAATTGAATTAGGCTTTCAAGTGTCTGTTCTTACTATGTTCATTTCATGATTTTTCATTAATACGGTGTATCACCATAGGTTTAGTTTCCATTTTTATGCATCTCTTCCCTCTTTCCTCTCAAAGAAGCAATAGTTTAGGTGATACCCAAAGGAAGTCGGCCTTCTCCGGAGGTTCACTTCAATCATAGGTGACCCATAGCCTTGGAGTGATCCCATGTTGCTCTAGAATGCTCAGTTTCTTGTAAACTTTGCAAAGGGTGCAATTCTAGGTGACAACATCTATCTCTCATTTTCTTCACTCTCCCCCTCACCACTCTACCTCTTCTCTCTATAGGTCTCTTAGTCACTCCTTGTCTACCTCTCCATCCCTCCTTATCCATCTCTTTCTCCTTGTTTATAACCTCATTATTTCATTATATATCAAGAGAAATATAAAATTCAAAATAAATTCATTATTTCCTCTTCATTTGGAAGAATAGAGTAAAACAATAATTCCTAGTAAAGAAGGATGCAATGGGTGTGATGATGAGTGGTGCATGTTTATAACCATTTTTTGAAGGTTTGTCTACTTGTTCTTGCACCTTGAAAGATTCATGCCAACATGGAATCTAGTTTTAATTATTAATAACTAAATGAACGAATAGAATCCTACTAATTATAATATATATTTTAACTATTTTTCTTCCATTTTAAATATGATATCATTGCATTTACAACTTGTTAATGGAATTAGAGTGGATTTGAACCAATAAATTTCTTGGAATTGGTAATAATCTCATTAATATTCAATGTATGGAAAACTGCTTTCCCCCCTTGTTGAATGCATACATATTAAAGTGTCAAACTTCTTTAGACAAAGGCTTTTTCTCCATACATTTTGGTTTAGATTTTTTGAATATTATTTTGGTAATTGTAAGGATTATCATTTGCATGAAAGCTAACACCTCCTACAAGGAAATTGTAATTATTTTTTCCTTTCATTTTATTTGGGTTCATCAATGCATACCATACACATGTTTCAAAGTAAATTCATTTTTTTTTACTTCCACTTTGTAGGCCTTAGTATGACTTCAACACTTCATTTAGTACTCAATGGTGCATTAGTCAACACAAATAGCATAACCAACCATTAATATTATTTATCCTTGACTATGCTAGAGTATCGATTGCATAAGCTACTACATTATTAACTTATTTATGCATCATATACATTTCAACTTGGCATATATTCAAACTTGATTATTTGTAATGAGGATTCACTAGTTATTAAGAAATATTCAATAAATTCCCTATCCACAATAGAAATATATTCAAGGTGTTTCTATGCATGGCTCATCTTCACATACACAAACACATGAGTATCAAAGCCATGGAGAGAAATAGATAAAGCTATTCTATAAGAATAAAACCATGTCAAGAGGACAATATTATGCATAATAATCTTCAAGAGTAGAATATATTGTCTAAAAAAATTATGATAATCAAGATAATGCAAGGTTCATAAGAGTGTCTTGAGTCTCTCTTTAGATACTAGGTATATGATAGTTAAAATAATGTTGGGAACTAGTAACATACTCATAACTAAAAAACACGAGGAATAACATGGATCACTTGGTTTTTAGTTGAAGCTTTATATTTCATTGCTTAGATTATAAATTTGTTTTTATATATGAAAAGTTCACATAATTAATTTATAGTCAATATTGCATAAAATTTGGTTTAAAATATTTATAAATATTGACTATGTGATATAGTAAGCAGTGATGAGTGGTTATAGTGATAAACTATCTATGCTAACCAAGATGATAAAAATTAATTTATTCTATCAATTCACCCATAAAATAAATTTATTAATTAGTTGTAAATATCCTCCTATAATACAAAAAATATGGGTCCCAACACAAATCCTTGTTAGGTACCCATTTACAACCACTTCTTCAATTATAAAATGGTAGAAATTCACAATTATCCTCCCAGAAATGACAACCATCAAATATTCACATGAATTAGAACTCATAATTCTAAATACCTATAAAATATACAACCTTAGTCTCACATAAATCCTTGCTTAAAATATTAGCTATTTGGTCCTCTATCCTACATTTAATTGAAGATGAAACACCTACTACTAGATAAGGTTCCTAATTTAATGATAATAAACCTCTATAGTCTTTGTTCTACCTCTTGCCCGATTTTCACCTATAGGCTCATCAGGCAGGACAAATTGTGTTTCAGAGGTTCATAAAGGGCCAAATGGGGAATTTTCATCAAGGGTTTGATCACGCACCTGAGGAAATTTCATAAGGAGGTCTGTTGGAGGCATGCCTCGATCAATTTTGGCGCAAAAAAATTCATCAGAGAGGAAAGTCGGTAAGACCCTCCTGTTGTCTTGTTGACTTGGCGAAGGAGGTCTCAGAGAAGGGTTTTTCCTTCGACGTAATGTCTCGCCGAAGGTCAGGGATCTCGCTGAAGGTAGGAGCTCAAGGAGATGTCTCAGTGACTAGCGAAGGTCTTGGTGAAAAGGTATGGCATCGGGGAGAAAAGGTGGGCCTAGCTCTAACGTCTCAGTGACCGAATAGTGTCTCACCGATAGGATGGTGCCTTTGGTATAATGATAGATCTTCGGCATCAGGTCTTCCTAACCTTCCAGTGTCTCATCGAAGGAAATGATCAGAGCTTGGGGAAAGTGGAATGCGTTCGGTGTGAGGTCTTTTTGACCCGATTGGGTCTCGCCGAATGGATATTTCAAGTTGGTAAGACTCTTGGCCATAGAGTTGACTTTGACATGATGTCTCAGCAATAGCAAAGGTCTTGCTGAGAGGAATTGATATCAATGAAAGGACTTCCCGACTGGAGGGGAGTCTTGCCGAGATGAAAGTTTTGGTCTCAAGGAGAAAGGTGAAGGGCTCACTATAACATCTTGCTGAAGCGATATGTCTTGCCAATGGTCTAGGCGATGACAAAGGCGATATCAGTATGGCTTTTGCATTCGATATGAGGTCTTGCCGACCGTCGTTTGTTATGCCGATAGCTGCTATAAGAGCATAATCGCATCGGGGAGACACGATTAGTGTCTCACTGACATGCGATTTTTTTCTGAAGGACCTTTGACTGTCTGGCGATCCCATGTGGTATCTGTTAAGCCAATCGGAGGGGGCTATGGGAGAGCTGTGGCAGTTTGACCCCTGTGAAGAAGATCAACGAAACATAGGCAACGTGGATCTACTCTGAGAATAAAGCGATGAATCAGTTTGATATCCAAGAGGTGTCATCAGTAAACAGAAGGGTGGAGACTGTAGGGACAATTGGGATGTCAACTGGCAAGGGCTGATAGACATTAATGATATTACCTCAAGGAATTCAAAGTAGTTCGGCAGGGAAGTTTGAGGGTGGACACGGAGGCCATGAAGTTAATACTGTGGTTGTAAAAGATCTGAGGGCTTCTCCTGAGAGCGATCTTTTCACACCAACATAGACAACAGGGATACACTTGAATGCAACATTAACTTCATTCGAAAAGATCTAAGAGGCAGATCTTTCTGAAGACTGATATATTTGTAAGCCCTAGGGGGCCGACATCTTTTGTATATAAGGCATTTTTTCCTCTTTGTAAGGGGGTTCAGATTATGCATTCTCAAGAGTTAGTGATTTTTAACAATCCTTTCTCAACTGATGTATGCTTTGTAACTCATTTCGATTCTGGAATATAAAACATAGAGTTTACCTTGAAAGCCAGTGTTAGTGTTCAAATTACTCTCATTTCTGTACTTTTAGACTATGCAAGTTTTCAACTGTGCTTTTCTAAGTCTACATTCATACCTTAAAGCCGTGAAATTCAACCTTCCTTCTTAAAATATGTATGCAGATCAAGCCTCTTAAGAATGATACATAAGTTCAAAAGGATCATGTTGAGTAATTGAAATAACTACCATTAGTTTTCCAAGTGTATGTTCATCTTGTTTTTATTTCATGATTTCTTATCAGTTCAGTGTATCACCATAGTATTTAGTTTTATTTTATGCACTCTTTCTCCTTTTTCCTTTATAAAAAATCAGTAGTTTAGGTGACACCAAAGGAAGCTGGCCTTCTCTGGAGGTTGACCTCTTTCTATAAGTGACCCACAGCTTTGGAGGTCTTCCCATGTTACACTGAGGTGTTGAACACCAATTCAATAGGGGTGCAACTTCAGATTGATAACAATTTCTGGCACGCCCGGTGGGACAAGTACCATATTATACTGTTGGTTTAGTATGCAACTAGTAGGTTTCAGACTTTGTAGAGGTCAATTTTGCATACTTGGCGACTCCATAAAGAGGAAGGACTTCAGAATCAGTGCTTTTACAGTTTATGAGAAGAGTTTAGACAAGGAGCAACTTAGTTCCTTTCGAATATTTGCAGCTGTCACCACCAAGAAGACAAGGCAGAGCAACATAAAGGCCAAAGACAACATTTATCTACTCTAGAAGAACTAAATCTACTCCTCCATCTGTAGGATCTCATAGTGCTATCCCTTTTTTTGTTTCACCTAGAGTGCAAGTAAATCCATCTCAGCCACCTCCAATGGATACTCCAAGGAATCAACCATTTGTTGTTTTCAATAGAGGGAGCCCCTTAAATTTGGCACAACACAATGACATTCCAATGGTAGCCTTGAAAAGTCTCCCAACTTTCACTGGGGAAGATCAGACTACCCCGATTGAACACATGCGAGATGTGGCTTTGTTATGCGGAGTTCATCACATAACTCAAGAGGATGTTGTTGTGAGATTATTAGCTGCTTCACTGAAAGGAAGAGTTGTGCAATGGTATAGGGGCCTAGCAGTCGGCTCAATCACAACTTGGGACGAATTTGGAGACAAGTTGCATAAACAATTTCAAGACAGGTTTGATAATTTATCTTTATTGGAACAATTAACTATGATTAAGAGGGCTCCACAAGAGCAAATGAATGATTTCAATTTCAGATTTCAAAGAACTTGGGATAAAATCCCTGCAATGGTGAGGCCTTCACCTGAATATGCTTTCCTGTATTATCTTAGAGCTATAAATAGCGATATTTTAGTTTTAATACAGTCAATGGGAGAAGTGTCTTTGGCAGATGCCTTTGAAATAGCAATTAGAGTTGAAAACAACCTAATACAAGCTAGTAAACTTGCTCCTAGGCCACCAATGCCTATATTTCTAGATATTCATTCGAATATCCCTTTGCAAATACCATCTTTTGCACCTTTGCCACCTGTTCCAGCAGTTCCAACTACTGCAACACAAGAAGTTGTTGTTTCAAGTTCTTCAAATGAGTTACAGGAGATCAAAAGTTTATTACAGACTTTTGGTAATAAGCTTGTGAGCTTGGAAAAGCAACAATCATATAATAGGCCTCAGCAACAACAGTATCAAGGTAATAGACAAGCTTACCAAGGCAACTATCAGGGCCCAAGACAGGGGGTAAATACTAGACCTTTTCATGCTTATGCTCCAGCACTTGTTAGTGCAGTTAAGGATCTTGTCCCTATTCAAAGCAACTTAGCAGTAGATTATGAGTGGTGCTACCCTTGTAACCAGCCTCATAATCAAGCCACTTGCTCAAACAAACTTATTAATCAGGCACTTATGGTACAGAATGCCTCAAGCTCATAGCAAAATGAATTCAATAATGCATCTCTACAACACCAAGATCAACCTACCAATGGCACTACTCTTCTTAACTGGCAAGGTGAAGAATTATGTGGATTGAATGTAGATGATTCTTCAATTGCAGCTAACACAAGGGCAGAGAAAAGAGCTTTTGAGCTTGATCAAATAGCTAATAAAAGAAAAACATCAGCTGCAGAATCATCTACCTCTCAAGAGATTCGTGGATCGCAAAGAAATCAGCAACTCCCAGTGAAGGAGCAGCCACGCTTGTAAACCGACCACACTGGCATAAAGGTACATCATAAATTAAACCTAGTTGTACCCTATAACATTCTTGATAGTATGAAAAAGATAAATGTAATGATGTCTATGTGGGATTCATTAGCCATCCCAGGTCAAAAAGATATGTTACACTCAACTTTGTCAAATTTTAAAGTGTCTGATGAATCTAAGTCTCCAATAGGTCAAGTTAGAACTGTGTTGACAAATAATACTCAAGGAAATGATAAAAAGCCCAACAAAGAGATAGGAAAAGAAGTCAAGCCACCTCCATTTTACATGTCAGTAATCATAGGTGATAAGTTAGTTCATAACTGTATGGTGGACAGTGGAGCTAGTAGCTCAGTAATGCCAAAGCAAATTGCTGACAAACTTGGATTGAAGTATCAACCTTTAGAGAAAGGAGTGATTCAATTGGATGGTACTTCAGTTAATAAATTGGGTGTTATTAAAGACTTGAGTCTTACCCTTCATACTTGTGCTAATTTTTCTGTTCTTCAGGACATATGTGTCATAGATCTCTCACCTTTCTTTTCTTTGTGCCTCTCAAGAGACTTTATGGCTAAGATAGGTGGTTATGTGTCAGCTGACTGGTCGCATATATTGTTTAGAACCAGATATGGAACCAAAGTCACTATTAAATCTGAAAAATTGGCTAAAAACCACATTGAGCCATATAAGCCAAGTCCTATCAACGTTGTTTCTACTGCTGCAGACACAAATTGTGTCATTTTTTCTGACAAGTGAACTAGTTGCTGCTCAAGAACTTCAATCAGAAGTTGTTCCTGATGTGCTTCTATATGAGTGGGTAGTTGAAAACGTGTGAGATAGTCCTGTAGATCTTATTCAAGATGCTACTATGGGTAATTATGTGATGCTTGAACCTAATGCAGAGATCCCAAACCTTGAAAAGGGTACAGATCAGTAGTTGCAACAGCAAAGTGGACTTTGGGAAATATTTTTTGATGGTTCCAGAAGCAAGAATGGAGTAGGTGGAGGTGCAATGTTGATTTCTCCACAGGGTGATAAGTATTTTTCAGCCTTTTGTTTTTCTTTTACATGTTCTAACAACAGTGCTGAGTATGAGGGACTCATTCAAGGCCTTGAGTGGGCAAGGAAAAGAGGGATTGACTGTTTGAAGGTCTATGGAGACAGTGAACTGATAGTTAATCAGATCAGGGGGTTGAATGTTGCCAGGAATGATGCTTTGAAGTCTTACAGAAATAGAGTATGGAACATAATTGAAGAATTTAATGTCTTTAATCTAATTTCTATTCCACGAAATTAGAATAAGCATGTTGACAGACTTGCAGTAATTGGAGCACAGTTTGATATCCCAGGTGATGTCAAAAAGGACAAAATACAGCAGTATGTCAAGGTCGTTATCAAGCCATCGATTCCTGATAACAACATTCACTGGTAGGTATTTGAAAGTGATGAACAAATTTTAACTTTTTTGCTCCAAGAAGATCAGTTTTCTGTAGTAAACCAAGAAAAGATCAAACAACAGTATGATGATCAAGTGATACAACTAAAGACAAATAAACTTCCCAAAGGGCTGGTTACCTTGGAATCCATATTCAATGCTGATGACTAGCTTAAGAAGAACAAAGTTGGCATTCAAGTGAAAGAAGATCATTATGAAGAAGTGAAAATCTTTAAAGGTAAGCTTCTCAAATTAGGCAAAATTTGTTCAAGTGAGGATAAGAGAGCTTTCATTGTTTTATGCCAAGAATATCATGATGTTTTTGCTTGGAAATATTTTGATTTAAGAGGGTTTGATCCTCATATTGCACAACATACAATTGAGTTAGAACCTGATGCCAACCTGTTAGACAAAAACATAGACCATTGAACCCTAAGCTTGAACCCTTGATGATCAAAGAGCTAACTAAGTTAGTTGAGGGGGGTATTGTATTTCCAATTAAACACACATCTTGGGTTTCTAATCTTGTTCTAGTTAGAAAAAAGAATGGTGAGATAAGATTATGTGTAAACTTTAGAGACCTTAACAAAGCATCTCTGAAAGATCATTATCCCTTGCCATCTATGGAACAAATTCTTCAAGTTGTTATTGGATCAGAAAGGTTTTCTCTTCTGGATAGATATTCTGGTTATAACCAGATTCTAGTCAAAGAGGAGGATCAGTATAAAACAACATTTACAACAAAATGGGGCACTATGGCCTACAAGAGAATGCCTTTTGGTTTATCTAATTCCGGTGCCACCTTTCAGCATGCCATGGATATGGTATTTCAGAATTTAATTCAAAAATGTCTGCTAGTTTATCTAGATGACATAACTGTATATTCAAAAAATGCAAATGAACATTTGTCACATCTCAAGCAGGTTTTTGAAAAATGTAGAGTATGGAATATCTCTTAATCTAACAAAGAGTATTTTTGCAGTTCATGAAGGTAAGTTGTTGGGTCACATAGTGTCAAAAGATGGAGTTACCATTGACCCTGAAAGAGTTAAAGCCATACTTGAACTGCCACTACCCAATCACAAGAAGGGATTGTAGATATTTTTAGGGAGAATCGACTTTCTAAGAAGATTCATTCCTGATGTTACAGATGTACTACAGCCCTTGACCGCCATGCTTAAAAAGAATGCAGTTTTTAGTTGGACTGGAGAAGCAAAACACAGTTTTGAAGAAATCAAGGAAGCTTTAGCATCAGCTCCAACACTGGTAAATCCAAATTTCTCTAAAGAATTCTTCTTGTATGCTTTTGGCAGCATTAGTTCACTTTTTGCTATGCTGGTTCAGAAAAATAGTGATAATTTGGAACAACTAATAGCTTTCTTTAGTCGGGGACTTGCTAATTATGAACAAAAATATACATTTGTGGAGAAACATGTTCTTGTTGTGATCAAAATCCTAAAAAAGTTTAAACCTTTGGTTTCAAACAAAAAAATTCATGTTTTGATTGCACACCCAAGTGTGAAAGAATTTATGTTAAATAAAGATCTAAATGATAAAAGAGTAGGATGGGTCACTAAGGTTATGGAATATGATGTGGACATCAAGGTTACCAAATTGGTTAGGGGTAAAGGTCTTTGTGAATAGCTTGCTATAGGGTCAAGCAGTGAAAATGACTTAGAAAAGGATATTGTTTTTGTTAATACAAATGAACCTCAGAATGATCGAGATGATGTGCCCCTGATAACAACAAATTGGGTTCAAGACATCACCCATTTTTTACAAACTGGTGAGTGTCCACTAGGTTTAGACAGAGCTAAACGAAGATACTTCAGACTGTAGTCAATACCATATGTGCTGGTAGATAATGTTCTTTTCAAAAAGGATCTAAATGGTGTTCTCTTAAGATGTGTTCACAGTGATCAAGTTGAAAAGATACTTCGTGAGTTTTATGATGGAGCTGCAGGAGGTCATTTGCTCCAAGAACTACTACCTAGAAAATCATGAGAGCTGGTTACTACTGGCCCAACTTGTTTAAAGACACATATGCATGGTCAAGAAAGTGTATCAAATATGCTTTATTTGAAGGAAAAGAAAAGCTACCTGCTATGCCTCTACATCCAATTCAGGTGGAGCAACCCTTTATGAGATGGGGCATCAACTTCATTGGGCCAATTAATCCACCATCCAGTGCCGGTCATAAGTGGGTGCTTACTGCTACAGATTATCTTACACGCTGGACAAAGGCAGTAGCTTTGAAGGAAGCAAATGAAACTTTAGTTCTGAGCTTTTATGAAGACATAATCACCAGGTTTGGAGTTCCTGAATCCATCATTTCAGATAATGCTCTTGCATTTTTTGGATTAAGAGTCACAGATTGGGCTATTAAACACGGGATTCATTTGAATACTTCCTCTAATTATTACCCACAGGGTAATGGATTAGCTGAAAGTACAAATAAAAACTTGATCAGAATCATTAAAAGGACTATGGAAGAGAATCAAAGAATTTGGCATACCACATTGAAATCTGTACTTTGGGAAAATAGAGTAACCCCTAAGAGATCAGTGGGTAATTCTCCATATGTCCTTGTTTATGGTAAAGAGGCTAGGTTACCTCTGTCTATGGAGCTTCCAACTCTAGACATCGTTCATCAGTTGGAGATGTGTGAAGAACAGGACCCAATGTCCATAAGGTATGCAGAGCTCATGGAGCTTGAAGAATCAAGAGATAGGGCCATGAAAACTTTGGAGTATCATCAGCTCCAAAAAAAGAGAACATTTGACAAGAAAGCTACAGTCAAAATTTTTAAAGAAGGTGATATTGTTCTCAAATGGGATGTTCTGAAAAGTAGGCCAGACCATCACACCAAGTTTGACAACATGTGGATGGGTCCATTTATTGTTAAAGGCTGCAAAGAACACAATCCATACCAACTGGCCACAACTAAAGGTGAAGTGCTTTCTATCCCAGTCAATGGGATACACCTCAAGCCTTGTTTTGAGGTTTGATAAGTTCCTCCATTGTACATATTAGATTAGGTTTTATGTTTTCAATAAGCACTTCTGCGCTTTGGTTTTAATGTTGTTCTGTTTCCTAAGTGTTGTTCCAGCACAGTTTAGCAGTTTCACCTCAGTTTCTTCAGTTTCAGCAAGTTCCCACTGTCTTGATATGTTCTATGAGTCTCAAGTGAATTGCGACCATGTGCAAGTTACTCTTGGTCTGTTCTGAGGATTTTTCTAAGTGACTCTGAGCCCAATGGACAAATTTGGCTAATGGTTTCTATGTTTAGTAGGTAAACATCCAACAAAGGTCACTAGAAATGTTGCCTGATTTTCACCTACGGGCTCATCAGGCAGGACAAATTGTGTTTCAAAGGTTCATAAAGGGACAAATGGGGAATTTGCATCAAGGGTTAGATCACGCACCTGAGGATATTTCACAAGGAGGTCTATTGGAGGCATGCTTCGATTAGTTTTGGCGCAAAAAAAATCATCAGAGAGGAAAGTCGGCAAGACCCTCCTGTTGTCTTGCCGACTTGGCGAAGGAGGTCTTGGAGAATGGTTTTGCCTTCAACGTAATGTCTTGCCAAAGGCTGGGGGTCTCGCCGAAGGTAGGAGCTCACGAAGATGTCTCGGCAACTAGCGAAGGTCTCGGCAAAAAGGTATGGCATCGGGGAGAAAAGGTGGGCCTCGTTGTAGCATCTCAGTGGCCGAATAGTGTCTCACCGACAAGATGGTGCCTTTGGTATAATGATAGAGCTTCGGCGTGAGGTCTTCCCAACTTGCCAGTGTCTCATCGAAGGAAATGATTAGAGCTTGAGGAAAGCAGAATGCGTTCGGAGTGAGGTCTTGCCGACCCAACTGGGTCTCACCGAATGGATATTTGAAGTCGGAAGACTCCTGGCCACATAGTTGACATTGACATGACATCTCGAGCAGCGATAGCGAAGGTCTCGCCGAGAGAAATTGATATCGATGAAAGGACTTCCCGACTAGAGGGGAGTCCTGCTGAGATGAAAGGTTTGGTCTTAGGGAGAAAGATGGAGGGCTCGTTGTAACATCTTGCCGAAGCGATATGTCTTGTCGATGGTTTGGGCGATGATAAAGGCGATATCGGTATGGCTTTTGCATTCGATATGAGGTCTTTCCAACCATCACGTGTTACGCCGATAGCTGCTATAAGAGCATAATCGCATCAGGGAGACACGATTAGTGTCTCACCGACATGCAATTTTTTTTTAAGAAACTTTGACCATCTGGCGATCTCATGTGGCATCTGTTCAACCAATCGGAGGGGGCTAGGGGAGAGTCGTGGTAGTTTGAACCCTATAAAGAAGATCAGTGGAACATAGGCAATGTGGATCTGCTCTAAGAATAAAGCGATGAATCAGTCCGATATCCAGGAGGTGTCATCAGTAAATAGAAGGGCGGAGACTGCAGGGACAATTGGGATGTCAACTGGCAAGGGCTGATAGACATTAATGATATTACCTTAGGGCATTCAAAGCAGTTTGGTAGGGAAGTTTGAGGGTGGACATGGAGGTCATGAAGTTAATACTATGGTTGTAAAAGATCTGAGGGCTTCTCCTAAGGTGATCTTTTCACACCGACATAGATAGGAGGGATACACTTGAATGCAACATTAACTTCATTCAAAAAGATCTAAGGGGTAGATCTTTCTGAAGACTGATATTTTTGTAAGCCCTAGGGGGCGACATCTTTTGTATATAAGGAATTTTTGCCTCTTTGTAAGGGGGTTCAGATTATGCATTCTCAAGAGTTAGTGATTTTTAACAATCCTTTCTCAACTAATGTATGCTTTGTAACTCATTTCAATTCTGGAATATAAAACACGGAGTTTACCTTGAAAGCCAGTGTTAGTGTTCATATTACTCTCATTTCTATACTTTTAGACTATGCAAGTTTTCAACTGTGCTTTTCTAAGTCTACATTCATACCTTAAAGCCGTGAAATTCAACCTTCCTTCTTAAAATATGTATGTAGATCAAGCCTCTTAAGAATGATACATAAGTTCAAAAGGGTTATGTTGAGTAATTGAAATAGCTACCATTAGTTTTCCAAGTGTATGTTCATCTTATTTTTATTTCATGATTTCTTATCAGTTCGGTGTATCACCATAGTATTTAGTTTTATTTTATGCACTCTTTCTCCTTTCTCCTTTATAAAAAATCAATAGTTTCGGTGACACCAAAGGAAGTCAGCCTTCTCTGGAGGTTGACCTCTGTCTATAAGTGACCCACAGCTTTGGAGGTCTTCCCATGTTACACTGAGGTGTTGAACACCAATTCAACAGGGGTGCAACTTCAGATTGATAACACTACCGTTAAACACTAGACTCCTAGAAAATAAAATTATACTTTGATTGCTATAATAAAGGAAAGAAGGCCCTACCTGATGTTGTTTGAGTACTAAAAGAGGATCCTATAACCAAGTCATTTCTAAATAGTTACCTCGTTTCTTTTTGTATACTCTACCTCTATAGTAGATAAAATAATAATAGATTGCTTCTTACTACACAATGAAATGGGTTTAGAACCAAGAGAGAAGATAAATTGTGGAAGATTTTTCATCATATTAAAAAAATTGAAGTTGTTATGGACATATTCTCTATCATTGTCTATTCATATTTATTTGATCATGTCTCAACTTTGACTTTATATAATGCTTTAAACATTCAATTTTTCCATACACTTCATCCTTTTGCTTAAGGAATTTGACCCAAGCCTTCCTATGAAAAACAAAATTGAAGTGTAAGATGTACTTAGCTCCTCCCCAAGTGATGGAAAATTCATCCACCCATATAAATGATTATGGAAAACATTAAGAGATTTACTTTCCCTACATGTAGACCCTTCGTTCTTGTCTCTATATTGTTCTACTATCATGCATCTTATACATACATGTGTGCTTACTTTATCCAAGTAAGTCCACCAACCATATTCATATTTGAATGCATAGCCAAACTTTGATAATTTAAGTGACCAAATCTTTGATGACACAACTCACTTGTAGAGGAACTTATAGTGTGCAAGTTTTCTTATATACATATGCTAAAAAATAGATATCATCACTCTCAACTCCTATAGGAAAAACTTTAAATTCATTACTAATGCTATTGATTAGACACTTATATGAATAGAACTCCACCTTATAACCATGTTGAGTTATTTGACTTACTGAGAGAATTTTTTTTTTTAGCTTAGGTACATGATTCACATCTACTATTTCTAATCACTTACCATTTTTAGATTTGTCATTGGAATTGAATCTATTCATTCAAATTCATGTGAACTATCATCACCAAGAAATATTCTTGCACCTTTCACTTCTAAATAATTAAATAAATTTTTATTGTAAGTCGTATATTGACTAGCCCCTAAATTACTATACCATGTGTTATTTAAATTTCCTTTAGTAGCTAATAAGGATATTGATATATTATACTTACTCTCTTCTTAACCAAAATTTTATTATATTTTTTGATAAAACTTTCCTTTCCCTCCCACATGTGATTTTCTAGGATATTGATCACTTTTATGCCTTTATTCTCCACGATAATAACATGTAATAGACTTTTATCTTTTAAAAATTTTGTTGTGATTTAAATCGACTCATTCTACCCATTTTAAAATCATGCCTTTGTTGATTTTCCCATGATTCATTTCATTGCCTTTGATTATTTTTATGTTGATTACCTTGATTTTGTTGTCTTTAATTTTGATATGACACAACTTGATTGTAATTCTTTTATTCTCCACTACTAATAAATGCTTGAGGAATATTTCTCGACTCGCCTCTAATCTTCTTAGGTATGTTCTCTTCATTCAACAAAACCTCATATACTTCATCTAGTTTAAAATGGTTACTAAGTCCAACAAATCCCCAAGATGTTGAAATACCCATCTTTTGCATGATTTTCTTCACAAAACTACTATGTTATCTTTATGCATTTCCATTCACAACTTCAAAGGCAATGACACAAGTGTTATTGCTCCACACTTCAATCATTTACAACTCTTAGTTTGATGGGGTGCACACATCTCACTCACAACCCAAGGCTTAAAGGGCTTTAATACCATGAAAAGAAAAACACATGAAAAACAAATAAGGATCACATGGTTGTTAATTGAAGCTCTATGTTTCCATGTTCATTGTATTTGTATATATAGACAAAACATGTGATTAATTTATAGTCCATGTTGCATAACAATTGGTTGAAAATATTTATGAATGTTCATTATGTGCAATAGTAAGTGACAATGAAGATTATGTCGATAGACCATCTATATTGACCAAATTGATAGAAATTAATTTATTTTAATAAAAAAATTAAATCAATAATTTATGGTTGATACAGGCTCCTAATTTCCTTATAATACTGCTGGCTTTTATTCAGATGATACAAAATTGAAAATAGTGGCTGTGCAGTCAGATAAAACAGCTATAGCAAAGTGCCCCCAACCGCCTCTTTCTCAACTTGACATGAAATGGAGCAAAAGTCGAAGGAAACCATGGTAGTTGAATTGAAAATCAATACTTAGCAAGTGGCTCTGTGAAAGGCGGGTACATGATACCCATTATATTCAAACTTTAACGTTATATTGTTTTGCATGGTGTCATCTTCTTACCATTTGCATTGCCATATGGCAGTGAGATCACGGATTTTCGCTTGGCTTTCGTTTTTTCACTGTATAGCTTAACCAACCCGATGACGTTAAAGTTTAGCTGACAATACACAATTTTGATGCCTGTTGAAAACGTGTACTTTGCTTCCTGAAATATACATATCCATGAATATCCATTGAAAGTTGCACGATAAAAACAGGTGCCTACATTAGGTATATTAATTATTGTTTTCTCTAGTGGAAGCCTATGTCTATCGAGTGTACTATTTATGCACTTCATTTATCCAATCTGGCTCTGTGAAAGGCGGGTACATGATACCCATTATATTCAAACTTTAACGTTATATTGTTTTGCATGGTGTCATCTTCTTACCATTTGCATTGCCATACGACAGTGAGAGAACAGATTTTCACTTGGCTTTCGTTTTTTCACTGTATAGCTTAACCAACAAGATGACGTTAAAGTTTAGCTGACAATACACAATTTTGATGCCTGTTGAAAACGTGTACTTTGCTTCCTGAAATATACATATCCATGAATATCCATTGAAAGTTGCACGATAAAAACAGGTGCATGCATTAGTTATATTAATTATTGTTTTCTCTAATGGAAGCCTATGTCTATCGAGTGTACTGTTTATGCACTTCATTTATCCAATCTGAAATCACGATAAAAACAGGTGCCTGCATTAGGTATATTAATTATTGTTTTCTCTAATGGAAGCCTTATATAGATAGTAGAGATTACAACAAATCAGATTGTAGAATTTTGTTGTTTGTTAGATCAAATCTATATATTGGGATTAACCTATAGGATATTTTAAGTTTGTAATGGTTTTGAGATGTAATGAGTATGCCAAGGACATTATTTTCTAGACATTAATTTTCTACATTTTCAACTTACATATCTTGTCATGAAATTATGAGTTTGAGTACACATATCTAATTCTATCTATTTATCTTTTATTTTATCTAATATCATTTCACTTTATCATTTTTTAATTATTTTTCTTTAACAATTAAATTTAAAATTAATGTATGCACTATTTTATATATTTATTTAACTTAATTTTATGCAAAACAAATTCGTCCCCTTACAAATAATCACTTTTATTACATTATATTTACATTTCATAAGTCACTATAAACTAAAATAGTTTTTAAATATATAATTTCTTTATATATACTTTATATATTTATTTAGTTTTTAGTGGAAGATACATATATATATTTAGAGGATGTGATTTTTTTTATGCATTTATATAGATGAAATTTTAATTTTTAGCAAAGACTTTGATGATCATAAGAATCAGCTTAAAATATTTTATAAGCTAGCTTTTAATTTTTGGACCACTCTATCCCTAAATAAGATTTATTGGGATCAAGACTCTTGTAAGCTTTTAGGAATGGTTGCAAATAATAGTGTGTTGGAAGTCCACCCACACAAGAAGGACAAGTAATCTATTTAATTGTTTTTCCACAAACATACTTGTTTACTCATTAGTCCATTTCACATAAAGAGTGATTTCAACTATATTGAAATTTCAATGCAAAAGTCATGATTTACAATGGTGTGTGCATGTTCCAGATTTCATCAAGCAAACTATTGCCATCCAGCTAAATACTCCTACCTCAACCATGTTCTTGGTCTTCAACTTGTTCATCCATTCACACGCTTGCACTTACAGAGTTTCATCAGTAACTAATAACCAATGCTCAAAATGAAACAATTCCATTTCATATCACAACATTCATCTTTCGTATTCCTTCATATTAATTGCATACATTTCAAATGGCACTGAAAGTTCAAATTTATCTCAAATCAAATTGATAAATTTCATTTTCCATGAATATTTAAATAACTTAACATTTATTAAATGCAAGCAAACTTTTGATACGTGACAATGAGTAGCTTCATGTGATGATGCTATCACATTGCACCACTATAGCTTGATGGCCAAAAATGTCTTAAGGTTTCTAAATAGTAAGGGCTCATAGCAGAGGTACTTCGTAAACACCAACACATGTACAAATGTAAGATCAAAATCTCAACTCCTTGTGTCTAGAATCACCTGGGACAATAGAGGAATGCCTGACATGTCATGATTGGATTGAGCTATTTTTTTTCTCTCACCTCTTTATATAACCCACTAAGAAAAAACTATGCTTGAGGTCAAACTCTAGGCTAATGAAATCCCTTGGTAGGCCTCCTACTAAAAATAAGAAAATGGAAGGATTAATGTTGCTATTTCTCATCACCCAAGATCACACAAAGCACAAGGGGAGAGGGTACGTAGAAAAATCCTTCGGTGAACACAAAGAAAAAGTGTAAACTAGAGGTATTTCTTGTCAGGTCCAAGATAGCACGAAGCACAAGGGGAGAGGATACATACACTCTAGCCTACCCAACATGATAAAAAAATTAATTTTAAATAACCAAATTGAAATGTTATTTAATCTAGAAATCAAAAACATGTACAAGTTTTAGTGATAATCTTGGGCAAGAGAACCTATAAGAAAACTAGATTAGTAGTTTGAGATTATGTGTCTTGGACCAATGAAAACCCTACACCACAAACATGTTAGTAGTTTGAAAATTTTCTTCTCCCAATAAAATCCAATAATGTTGCATAAATACGCTAAGATAAAAAAAAGAGACACAATAGACAAAAAATGTTAGAGTTAAGGCTAGATCAAACCAAAAAAGTCCATAAATCATAACAAAAAACACACGGAAAGTATACACAGAAAAAGAGAGGCATAAGTGACAATTTACCCAAACACAACATTGTAACCTTTGCAAATATGGCAATTTATAGCAGAAGTAGGAAAGTATGCAAACATGGCTTTGTAAGCCCTATAAATGTGACAATCTATAACAGAAGTGACAAAGTATGCAAACATGGCTCTGTAATTAGATGTGACAATCTATAGTAGAGGCAGAAATATGTTAAAAACCCTCCAAACACAGAGAGCAAAGATGTCAAAATCTTCAATTGTGCCATTTTGCAACTATCCAATGTGGCGATCCTCACAAAAGTAGCAATCCATGAGTGTCAAATGTGTCACTGTAACACACAATTATGCCACTGTAACCTAGTGAATCACCAAAAAATCAACAAAAAATGTCAAATCAAGGATGTGGGTCTCGCCAGGAATGCCAAAATGTAAAGTTGGGTTAGTGGAAAATGGAAATGAAATGTGAATGATTCAACTAGAGTTAGAATTCATAATGCACAAATCAAGATCAAGTATCAAATCTTGCTTACAAATGGAATAGAATGCAAAACAAGCTAGAAGTCAACAATACAAATGAAACCCAATTCAAAACCTTAAATCAAACAAGTGCAAACCTAGCATTCCATTTTAGAAATTGGTTGATGGTGTGTTGGATTTCTCAAATCATAGCTCCCATTGAATTGCAAAAGCTTGAATGACCTAGACGAGATGATTGAATTATGATATGAAAGATGAATGATTGCTCCAAGTTCTCAAATCACAAAGTGACATGATCTAGATCACAAAATTCTAGTTAGTCATTATGGAGGGATGGGATTTATTCAATAGATTTTCAAATTTTAGATCAATAGTTGATAATTGATCTTGAGATTAATGGATGTGGTTGAATCAAGGATGAAGGGTTGAAATTAGTTTGAACTCAAAATATCTCCAAAGTTTAAGGAAATTTGTTAAAATATTTTAAAATAGATGGTAGAGATCAAATCTTGAAAAAATGGAGGGTGGAGGATGAAAGAGGAAGTTAAAGTTGGTTAGGATATTTTGAAAAAGAATATTCCCTTGGAATATGCCTTTGAGAGGAAAATTAAGATAATTAAGTAATTCAAAATTATTTAATTATGGAGGGTTAGAATATTCCCTTTTGAAAAAGAATATTCCATGCAAGTGGGAGGGAATTAGATAATTAAATAATTAAAAATTATTTAATTATAGGACATTAAAAGAAAATTTGAATATCCTAATTAAATAATTACAAATGATTCAATTAGAGGTGATGAAAGAAAATTTATTGAAAAAGGATGAATTAATTAAATAATTCAAAATTATTTAATGAATAGAGGAAAATAGGTGAAAATGATGCAAAAATACGAAGTTAGGGATGTGTGATATGTATTAAGCTTTTTTGCATGTCTACAATAAGTAACTGAGTAGCGAAAATGTAGTTGCCTTAGAGGGAAAAAAGAAGCATTTGAGCTAGGTAAGTATTCAATGAGTAGGTGAAATATAATTATAGTAAAGGAGGGTATTGTGAATTGATATAAACATACTTTTTATGATTGTAGAATATAAAAAAGAGTGTAGATATCAATATTAATATAATTCAAGTATGTTTTCTATATAAGATATAATATGAAGATAATGAATATACACTATTTTTGATAATGTATTTTTGTCAAACATATTGCTCCATGGATGGTTATTATCTCTTTTTTCTGATGCTTCACATATAGATCATATACAGGGCTATCTAATTGATTGCATTCCTTAGGTGTAAATTATCTTATTACTAGCTAATTATTTAAATAAATAGATAAACTTACCAAAAGCAACGACTGTTGTTAATTTAGCAAAACCAACTGCTGCTATTAATATACCAAATCATCGAGTGCTATTAGAATAGTTATTTTTTAGAAATAAGGGACTATTCATTTCAGATTAAATTTACGACCACCAAGGAAGAGAATCAAGAAAATCAAAGACATACATGCCAGAGCTTAATTCACCTAAATGCATAATGGCAAAAAAATTTCAAATATTAAAGTAATATAATTACATGCATTTAAACCTATATGAAGTATAAAAGTAGTCCTTGAGATACCAAATTTCGATTGAAGCAGTGGCTGTACAGGGATTGGTTTGGTCCGTTTGACTTTTCTAAAATGCCTGCTTTGTAGGCTTCGTTTTTCCCGATTTCTGCTTTGTAGCTCCGTAATATTTTTCCGGCAGAGTCTGCTTACTTTTTCCGAGTGGCATCATACGGAAGTTTCCTCGCAATTCCCATAGTTTCAGTGCTTTTATATTTCGGGAATTCTCTACGTACTTTTATAGCAAATATGAACGAAGGGGCAATTGCATTTTGAAATTATGGAAACGCTTACGTTAGTCTAGAAAACATGCGTCTGGAAGAATGATTAATAATAACTATACAGGTAACTGCTTCCCCTCTGTCACGCGTAAACTTTGCTTTTGCTTCCTGCCCATTTCGGATTGGGTATGTATGCTTACGTCTTATGATTACATGGTAAACTTCAGTATCGAAAGTACGGGCCCCCCCTATAGATATTGGTCGGATTCAAGCAGTTTCTTCAGATTGGACAACAGCATCAGCAGGCAAGTCGGTCGGTCCTCTATCAATCATTCTCCTTCCAAAACAAACTGCGATATAGATAGGAGAGGAGAGGGTTGAAACCACATGTCCATAGGGACAATCCAGCATTCTGCTGCTCAGTCGGGTAGCGATTAATTGCAGATAATCGGAGGGGAAGGGAACGGGAAAGAAGGTTGAGTGAAGGGGTGGGCAGGAGGAGATAGAAAACAACATACACAGGCAACTTGTACAAGCTGCCAGGAAAAGGTATATAATAAGTTGTGAAAAGCGAAAAATGGAGTTCCGGGTGCTGTTGGAGGTGGCATCCATACCAGTGTTAAGGTTCCTGTTAATTAGTTGTTTAGGGGCCTTTCTTGCAACTTCATACATGTATGTGCTGACTGCAGAAGCCCGCTTCCATTTTAATAAGGTCAGTGCCCTTCCTTCAATCGCCCAAAGCAATGCCATAAAATACATGTATTTATGATGTAAGATATCTGTTGCACTTTGAGGATTCACAATAGAAAGGCTTCACCCATGACTAACTTGCACTCATAATTTGCATGTTTCTTTTGGAATCAACATGAAATCATAGTTGTTATCTCATTGATCTAATCATAATTTCTTTGAATTGATTGACTAAGGAATATATTTATATGCATGTTAATGTTATTTAGAATCATTTGAAAAATTAGAAATAAAGTAGAGAAGGGACTGGTAGAGTCTCAGACACATTTCATTTAACTCACAACCTCTACAAATTTATAACTTTACATTTTAAAAAAGTTCAATCATATTTCTAACCTTCCGGCTTTTCGGTTTAATCTTTACCCATATTGCGTTTCTGCAGCCAAATTTCTACACAGATTTTGACATATCATGGGGGAATGCCCATGCTAAGATACTTGACAACGGCCAGCAATTGCAGCTTTCTCTCGATCAGTCCTCAGGTATATTATACATATTGTATATTTAATCCATGGTTTACTGATAGTTTCAAACAACATGGCTAACCTTACCTTTATATGTTCTCTTCCTTTGTGTATTCGAACAGGTTCTGGGTGCCAGTCGAAGAATGAATATCTGTTTGCCAAATTTGACATGCACATTAAGTTGCTGCCCGGTAATTCGGCAGGCACTGTTACTGCTTACTATGTAAGTTCTATTAATATTTTCTCTAGTTACATCATTGGATTATATTTTCTTACTAGCACAAATTCAGTATTTTACACAACTAATCACAAAAGAGTTCATCTGGAACAGTTGAGAAATTATGGCCTTAATGTGTAATTCATCCAAACAAACCACAAGGCACAACAATAAAGAGTGTTTTAGTTAATGCTAACACAACTCTTACCGACAAAGAGAGACTGGTGGAAAATGATTAAAAGGATAACTCTTTTGTTCCTAATTTGCAGCCAGGCATGAATAATATTTCTGTCAACAACAAAATAAAAATGCCTCTGGGTATATGTCGCATCCTCCACTCTAATGAGAAATGAATGAATTGCCTAGCGTATACTTGTAAATTCCCTCACCCAACTCAGCGCCTCAACATTTTTCTCCACTCATACGTAGTCCCTCTCAAAAGCATATACCAATTCTCAAAGAAAGAATAAAATCGCAAAAAGAAAGCTGCCTCTGCCTAAGACAAGCCTTATTGCTCACTCCTCCTACCTTCTTTTCACTTAGCGATGACACATAATATTTCTACCCAGCAAAACATGAGGGCTATGATTGCAATGGAGCTCGCCCACAAGTAGAAAGTATTACCTGAATAATATGAAACCATTCGTAATTAGCTCATACAGAAAATGAATTTGTATGAAAATATACATACAGCATTAATAAAAAACAGAGCCTCCAAATAGGTAGTCATTAATAAAAAATGCTAAAAACCCATAGTAAAATACTAATTCTTGGAAGCGTATGTGAGCTGAACTTAGAGAAAGTAAAGACAGTGGCGGTAACATAGAAACGGAGCACAGATTTGTAGTTAAGACTAGGTGTACGTAAATAGAAGACAAACACTGCCCAATTTTCTTCCAAACTTCACTTTTCCCTACTCAATCAAAATGAATTCCATGCTGTTGCAGAATATTTCAAAGACATGCATACAGGGGATCAAAGTATAAAATTCTTAGATTTATATACAAAGAATGAAGTCACAAAGAAGACACGAACTGCATGACAGAGAAGTCTCTTAAGAATAGCATTTAAATTCATAGATGTCTGCAGAGATAGTATGCCATGTATGTATGTTGAAAAGGATTTAAAATCCTCTCTGCAAATGAGGCTGAATTGTTCCACAATCTACTTTCCTGCTCCCTTCTTAAATAGCTGCTCTCTTGTTTTTCTTGAACAACACCTATTCAAAATAGTAAACAATCTTTGATTTGCCAACCCACAATGAACTCTGAGCCCTGACGGTGAGCGCCGGCGTCAGTAATAACGATGGCGAGGTGAGCAAAGTTTTCGGCACAAGTGAAGTCGTTTCAAAGGCATACTTGGACGGCCTTCTTATTGGTCCACGCACACTTCCCAGCTTGCAGTCAGAAACAAACAATGCTGTTTTCTCTTTATATATTTTTTTGGTTCCTTTTAGATTCACACGAGGGTTAGGATGGGGTTTTGTTTTGTTTTGGCTAACTTATTTATGTGTTTCTATAGTGTTCATTCTATATTCATATTTTAATATTTTAATACAATGGTTTTGTTAAATTGTTTAATTGATTATGGATTTTTAAAAAATATATAATTTAATTGTTTAAATATTTTTTATTTTAATTAAATGATAATAAAATTATAGTTAGAATTGAACATTTTTAAATAATAAATTTTGTTCAAGGAAAATTCAAATTATAATTCCCTTTTGCAATCATATTATATTTTCTTGAAATCTGAATAATTTCATGAATTATTGTAGGTTTGAATTATTATTTTATTGAGAGGGCATTACATCCTACTAAATAATTGGTTATTGATGGGTGCAGCTTCGTCTCAAGGGGATAAGCACGACGAAATAGACTTCAAATTTTTGGGAAACTTATCTGGAGATCATTATATTATGAGCACCAATTTGTTCTCTGAAGGCCAGGGTAATCAGGAGCAGCAATTCTACCTCTGGTTCGATCCCACTGCAAACTTCCACAATTACTCTGTGTTCTGGAATCCCCAACAAATTCTGTAAGTAATATTGCCCCTTCAACTTAACTTCTTAATTTCCTCTTCTCTTTAGGCTTGCGATGTTAGCAACGTGTCCATGCTTATAATATATTGTATGGTGGTTTAATTGTATAGATTTTATGTGGATGGAACTCTAGTGAGAGTATTTAGGAACAATGAGAATTTGGGTGTGGCATATCCAAAAAATCAAGCGATGAGAATATATTTAAGCTTGTGGAACGCAAGCAATTGAGCAACCAGAGGTGGCCGCACTGTGAAGATCAACTGGAGCAAAGCTCCTTTCGTTGCCTCTTACATAAATTTTAATGGATAGGTGTGCAGTTCATCCTCTAACTGCTCTGCAAATTCATGGTATGGTAAAAAAGCATTGGAAAGATGTTGCCAAAGATGTTGCAGTTCAACCTCTAACTTTTTCCAATGCTTTTTTACCATACCATGAATTTACAAAGCAGTTAGAGGATGAACTGCACGCCTGTCCATTAAAATTTCTGTAAGAGGCAACAAAAGGAGCTTTGCTCCAGTCGATCTTCATAGTGCGGCCACCTCTGGTTGCCCAATTGCTTGTGTTCCACAAGCTCAAATATATTCTCATCGCTTGATTTTTTGGATATGCCACACCCAAATTCTCATTGTTCTTAAATACTCTCACTGGAGTTCCATACACATAAAATCTGTACAGTTAAACCACCATACAATATATTATAAGCATGGACAAGTTGCTAACATTGCAAGCCTAAAGAGAAGCGGAAATTAAGAAGTTAAGTTGAAGGGGCAATATTAATTACATAATTTGTTGGGGATTCCAAAGCACAGAGTAATTGTGGAAGTCAAGTGGCACATTTGTTTTTCAGGGAAGTTGTGAGGTTGCATGGTGTTCCAAAAACAATAACAAGTGACAAGGACACAAAGTTCTTAAGTCACTTCTGGAGGGTCTTGTGGAAGAAGATGGATAGCAGATTGCAATTCAGCTCAGCATACCATCCCCAAACTGATGGTCAAATAGAGGTGGTGAATAGAAGCCTAGGCAATCTATTGAGGTGTTTAGTTGCGGAGAATCCACGGCAATGGGATTTGGTGATACCCCAAGCTGAGTTTGCCTATAACTCTAGCATAAATAGATCGACAGGTAAGTCTCCTTTTCAAGTTGTATATGGTGCAAACCCTAAAGGACTTGTAGACTTAGTTGATTTGCCAATAAGTCCACATAATAACCAAGAAGCTACAAAATTTTTAAACAATATTCAAGAAATACATCAGCAAGTTAGACTCAAATTGCAGTCCATGAATGAACAATATAAAAAGAAAGCTGATTTGCATGGGAAAAGAAATTTTTTTCAAGGAGAATTGGTCATGGTACATCTACGCAAAGAAAGGTACCCCCAAGGTGCCTACAACAAGTTGAAGCCCAAGAAAATTGGGCCATGCAAAATCATTAAGAGGATAAATGACAATGCCTATCAAATTGAATTACCTGCAGATTTGGACATTAGTCCCATCTTTAATATTGCTGACTGTTATTCATATTCAGCTGGAACTAGTGAAGAACAGTTAGATGATGAGAAAAATAAGCGGGAAAATGACAATTGGGCCAAGCATTTGCCAAGGAAGAAAAGAGAGCAGAGTGAACGAGTACTAATACAAAATTGGTGACTACTCGATCCAGTTCTTATAAGTTGTATTTTGTTAAGTGGGAGGGCATGCCTAATTCTTACAACTCTTGGGTCTCAGAAGCTGACTTAAGTATAGCAAAGTTTTTCCACCTCATGCACCAGAACCAGAAGAACCAAGAGATCCTCACCTTCTTTTGAGTAGGGGAGGATGATGCGGAGCATTAACACCATTAGGAATGTGGAGTATTAACAGCTCCCTCTTGTACGTGGAATTGGTTGGGAACATTCTAGTCTCTTAGGACTGTTATTTACTATTTTTAGGCTTCAGTTTGGAGTAATCTAATGTTTTTAGTTGTGGTCAATTTACAGCGGTCCCTAGTTAGTTTTCTTAAGTTGAGTTAGTTAGAGTCTTAATTTTTGGGTATTCAGGAACAGGTTATGCAGACAGCAGATGGGCATCTTCCTGGAGAAAACAAAAGAAAGATACTGTTTTTATGGTAGCTGATCTGTAGAAAATGGAACTTAGTTTTTAAAGATATATGAAGCATTCTGTCTAATTTCTGAGCTTAATTAAATTCTTATTCCTGTTTATGGCTGGCTGTAAGGGGATATGCTATTAAATTTAGTTGCTCAGATTTATTATTTT
>VDFB02047363.1:0-10676 GCA_007258455.2 Sequoia sempervirens | reverse complement strand
ACAAATATATTAGATTTCTAATGCCTCAATTAATACAATGTATCTAGTTACACTTCAATTCCCATATTTATTAACTTCTTGATCCAAAATGGGATGATATATGTAAAATTTATCTCATACTTCCCTTATGTCTTGAAATTTAGCTTCTTCAATTGCAACTTCTAACAAGTAGCCTTGCAAAAATTCTTTCCATGGTAAATCCATGAGTACAGTCCAAATATTGTCTCTCAAATCAAACCTCCACAATCTTTTCTCAATCCATACATAATTTCATTCAAACCTCATAGAGAAAAACTTTATGTAGACAACCAATTAAATGTTAATTTGGGTAACTCACCAAAGAATGTTTCATATGAGGGATTGTTAAACTCTCTTTTTATCCATGCTTCAAGCTTCACTTTAACCTCAAAAAGAAAACTCTTAAACAAATTGTATAAATTCTTGTTCAAACCATTCTTCAATATCTTCTAACATAAAACAATACATACACTAACAACTTTATTAACAAAATTACAACTCCTACTTCATCAATTTCAAACAAAATTTACAAGTTATAACAACACTAAACATGAGACATAACTAACTTATCTTTATAAAAATTAGCCCCATTTACCAGTAGTACTCATATTTTACTTGATATTGGATGCACTTGACAAATACTGCTAAAATTTCTTCAAATTCTATCAATATTTACAAAACAACCCTTATTGAATAAACAACTCAGAGTCACTTAACCACCAAATTTAGCTAACACATACTTTTCATAATTTCCTTATACAACCTATGATCTCCATTTGTATATAAAAAACTTTGCTCAATATTTTCATAGTTATGACAATCTTTAACCAGAAACAGAACAACAAAGGCCATAAATTTTTGAAATCCAAAATGAGGAACTTGAATTCTCTTCCTTTGTGTCAAACTTCCGAAACGGACAACTAACACATTTTCAAGTGTACATTGAGATCCATGAAATCATTGTCAAACTTTCAAAGCAGACAACCAATCCATCCTAACTACTAGGGCTGTAAAAAGATCAGAGCCCCCACAAAACAGAAATCTTTGGAAAACTAAAGGAAAACTCATTTTTCAAGGACACAGAAAAACAAGCCAACTAAACAGTTTCCAATTACTTAAAACATCAATCCATGAGTTTTGAGAATGCTAATAAATGGGCAGTTCTCCCTTTAAAGCCTTACAAGTCTCTGCCTTCGTCCAGAGTCTGTCAACATTGAGGAAAATGATGTAGAAGATATTCAGTAAAAAAAAAGGTGGTGGGATTACATTGAATCTTCTCATGATGGTATATTAGAATGGGACATCACTTCAAAAGTAGATTTAGAAGTCCCTTTTACAAGATGAATGAATGGTGAATATGAATTGATTGGAAAGAGTTGCGCCATAGTTTGGCCTATACAAGGGCATGTGCAATCACTATTTGGGCACCTATCAAAAAGAGTAATAATGGTCAGTACCCGTAGTCCAGGGTGTTAATCTATTTAACACCCCAATACTTTTTGTCTTTAATGCTTTGGCTGGAATCAATAGTGTAGTCTAAGTTGAGTGGAAAATTGTGAATAGTATTTGGGTAAAGTAATTTTTTTATTCGCAATACCATTTTCTGAAAATAAATTGGGTTTTTTGGATTTTTTTTATTTTCATTCATGCTTTAATGCAATTATGTTTATATATAAAATTGTTTTTGATGTGTCTATTTATATCTACACATGCTTAAGGGTAAAGGTAGAGAGATTCATTATTGTATTTTAAGATGGATGAGTTTTAATAGTAGTGAAATATTTTACTATGATTGGATTTTTACTAGAAATGGTTTTTATAGGTGAAAAATAATATGGATTGTTTTTTATTTCCATTATTCTATTTTTGCATCAGATTGCATATGTAGTACTTCTATTGTATAGGTTTATTGAGTTGTTTTTTAACAATGGGTGCATTAGTTGCCATTCACATTGATCAATTAGCACATGCTTGGCATCTACACAAGTAATTGTGCTAGGAGATAGCTACTTCATGGGAACTACTTGTAGCAAACTTTCCATATGTGTTTATTTTTTAAAATCCTTGGCCCATTTTACAATCAATACTTGATCATTTGCATATCATGCTTTTTTGGAGAAGATCATATTGGGATGACAAACCTACAACAAATATGAATCCAAAGCCACCGATCCAAGATGATGATGTGATTTATAACTCAAGAATTTGTCACCAAAAAATAACATAACTAGTTGGAAAGGCAAGGAGAAATGATCATCTTTGAGAAACACCTATAGTCCATAGAGGCAAATAACATCTCCAAAGGTGAAGAAAATAGCCTATGCCACTTGAATATAAATGCTTTACAGAGTAATTGGCAACTTGCAAACCACACTAAAGAAGACTAGACATATTATTATTAGCCTCCCAATATGGTGCAAGTTAATATTGGCACAAAGTACACACCAAAGATGGCCACTATTGATGATTATTGGAAAGAAGAGGGTCTAGTGCGCATTGTTGAGCTCTTGCATGAGTATGCTAATTTGTTCCTATATGAATATTAGAAGATAAGGGAGCTCTACTCATTTTTGGAAAAAATGAATATAAGTCAAAGCCTATACTCAACATAACCAAAAAACACTTCTATAGGTTTAATCTAAACTTTTTTCCACAACTAAAATTGAAGGTAGACCAAATGCTCAAATTTGGTATAATATTTGTGGTACACAAATTTGAATCTATTAGTCCTATGATTATCTTGATCGGGAAGGATGGGCACATTAGGATGTATTGATTACAGTGATAACTTTAAGAAACCCTCCTCAAAAAAAGATATAATATCTTGGCGAATCTTTCATTTTTATAGGAAAAATATTAATTTCTATTGGCGAATCTTGCCTTTTTTCGAAAAAAATATTTATTTTATCAGGTAATTTTTTTACATCACTTAAATTTTGTAGAAAATTTTGGCTAATCTTGAAAAATAATAGGAAATTTCATTAATTATGATGGCTAATCTATCCAATCTAAAAATAATTCTCATGGAAAAGTAGGGGCTAGAGGGTGGAAATTATTTGGGTTGAAGGGGTAGACTATAATTTATTTACTTTCCATCATTGTTTTAAAATATAATATAATGGCCCTCATTGTATTCTACAAGGTAAAATGTACCCATGATATGTAATTCTCATGGGGCTCAAAATTTATTTTAGATCATTGATCTAACAACCCTTGTTGTACTTTGTAAGGTAAAATTTGCCCACAATCTATAATGCTCATGAGACTCAAAATTGTGGTCCCCATGAGCATTATAGATAATGGGTACATTTTAACTCGTGGAGTACAACAAGGGACATTAGATTATGTTATAAATCAATTGTGGAAACTAAAGATTAGAAATATGGTCCTAAAACAACTAATAATTATGATATACTATTACTGAATTAATATAGATTTCTACTATAATTTATTAAATTTTAGCGAATCTAATCTAATCATGTATCGAATATTGTGGAAAAATTTTGAGTTAGATTTTTTAATAAAATAAATTATTTGGCGGTTTAAATAAGACAATAGTAATTTTTTGAAAAATCTAGCAATTCAAGTCGCGTTGTAGCTCGAACTATTAGCCAATTGGCAAATATTAGCCAATAAAAAATCACTAGTTGATTATAAGTAACTCAATCAAATGCATGCATCACATATCCATTTCTTAACCCTTTCATAGAGAAAATCCTAAAAGGTGTGGTTGGAAGAAAAGTATGCAGACTAACTAATGGGTTCTTGGTTACCACCAAGTGCATATTGCAGCAAAAATAAGGCCCTTACCTTTGCTATAGAATGGGGTTGTTTTTCTTATAGTGTTATGTTATTTAGTTTTTAAAATGTTCTTTTTGTATTATTGTGAATTATGGTTAGTTCTTTCAAGGGCCTTATATATGAGTTTCTATAAATCTATTTGGATGTCTAGACTATATATGGACTAATGGCTAAATATGTTGATAGTTTAGGCTTGATTTTAAGTGATTCTATTAATTGAGTATTGTGCTCAACTTGAAGAAATGTACCTTCATGATACCCTTCAACAATTGTTTTGGCTTGTCATTTGTAAGGAAGGGATGTTGGTTGACCTAACAAGGTAATAGATATTTTGTGCCTATAGATCCTCACAAAGTGTGTGCCTTCCTTGGTCATATTGGCTATTGAAAAAAAATCATTTTAAGGGGCACACATGCATTTCAACACCTTTGGAGGAGCTACTCAAGAAGGACAAGATGTTTTTATGAATAGAGAAGCATTAATAGGTGTTTGATCTACTCAAAGATAAATTATCCAAAACACTCATTTCCCAATTTCCATATTGGAGCACATCATTTTATGTCAATGCACATCTAGTACTATAATTACCTCAATCCTTGCATAAATAGGAGAAGGAAAAATACACCATCCCATTTATTTTGTAGCCACAAGTTGACAAATACAAAACACAACAATACAGTTATTGTGTGCAACGCTTTGGCGAGTGTCTATGAATCTAGAATTTTGATAGTTTTTACACTCTTTATCCTTTATATTGATCATTGAGCACTTAAATACTTAGTCGATAAGTCGGTTCTATATGGATAGATTTTCAAATGATTATTGTTTTAGAAATTTGATTTCAACATTTTTTTGGACTCTAGGAAGCACCAAGTAAAGGTCATCCATCTTCGCTTCTTGCTATGACCTCTTGGAATGAGTTGCATTATTATTCTAAATTCATTTGTGCATCTTATTCTTGCATGATAGAATAGGGTTTTTCCTTGCTTTAGATTTTCCTAGTCTTAAACACACTTAAGGCTAGGGTTTTATGCAAATTTTATCTATTCAAGGTTTAACTACCAAATTAGGGGTTTGACCAAGGAAAAAACCCCATTAGAAAAAAATTATATTACGAACGCGATTGTTTCAGGCGAATGGGATCAGTTTCAGTAGGAGAACAAAGTGTAGATACCAAACTTTTCGTTTCCACTTTTGAATTTTCAAAAAGCCAAAAGTGGAATAATTCACCAATAGTGGAAACTTGGTTAGATGCACATGTTTTCAAGAAGTTTACGTAGATACGGATATCCCATTTGGCTAAAAGCGGACTCCAAAGCGGTTTTCAGTTGGGACTACCAAGTGTTCGCCCAGCTTGGTAAAGTGTCCTGGATTGGCGAGAAAAGTGAATTTTCAGAATTTTGAGAGACATCACGGTCTTCATTCCAACCTCTGCCAATTTCCAAGTGTACTCTTTCTATTTGGCTTCTTTATCTTGACTTCTATTGTACTCAATCTCTCTTTTCACATATCACAACGTGTTTTCAAACATTTTACATTTTATTATTTTTCATTAGTGATCAATATATTTCATTAGTTTATTGCATTTAGGACATCACATTTAGGTATATTTCATTCATATTTGTATTATTTTTGAGTGGGGACATTGCAATTTTTGGCATACCTCTCTCCTTTTAGGTGAAAAGCCCTAGAAGTGTTAGAGAGCCTTGTGGTGCCAAAATATTTGTCCTATGATCATAAAGGTCACAATTAGGAGTTACTAGTCTTTGTGCTTTTAGACTAGTCCGGTGATAAATTATATAAGAATGAAAGCGGTTATAGAAAGAAATTGAGATATCTTAGCTAAATTTGGTGGTTAAGTGAGTGTGAGTTGTTTGTTCCATAAGGGTTGTTTTGTAAATATTGATAGAATTTGGAGAAATTTTAGTAGTATTTGTCAAGTGCATCCAATATTAGGGAAAATATGAGTACTCCTAGTAAATGGGGCTAATTTTTATAAAGATAAGTTAGTTAATATGTCTCATGTTTAGTGTTGTTATAAGTTGTAAATTTTGTTTGAAATTGATGAAGTAGGAGTTGTAATTTTGTTAATAGAGTTGTTAGTGTATGGATTGTTTTATATTAGAAGATATTGAAGAATGGTTTGAACAAGAATTTATACAATTTGTTTAAGAGTTTTCTTTTTGAGGTTAAAGTGAAGCTTGAAGCATGGATAGAAAGAGAGTTTAACAATCCCTCATATGAAACATACTTTGGTGAGTTCCCCAAATTAACATTTAATTGGTTGTCTACATGTAGTCAAGTTTTTCTCTAGGAAGTTTGAATGAAATTATGCATGGATTGAGAAAAGATTGTGGAGGTTTGATTTGAGAGACAATATCTGGACTGTAGTCATGGATTTATCATGGAAAGAATTTGTACAAGGCTACTTGTTAGAAGTTGCAAATGAAGAAGCTAAATTTCAAGACATAAGGGAAGTATGAGATAAATTTTACATATCATCCCATTTTGGATCAAGAAGTTAATAAATATGGGAATTGAAGTGTAACTAGATACATTGTATTAATTGAGGCATTAGAAAGAATATATTTGTGTGTTAATATATCAAATAATATGATCCAACACATGATTATTCCATATTTAGGGTTTATGTTAATCCTCTTCATTCAACCAACCATGGATGTGGTTTTTGGTTGATGGAACCAATAATCAAGATAATAATGCCATCTCTATGAAATTTGGCTCTCATCAATGATGTTGTCTTTAAAATGCATTTAATGGATAGGAATCCTTGTGTGTGTGGGTCATTGCATGCTAGTATGTTGATTTCATCTTTGCTTTCAAATTTTAGTTTGGGAGGGTGTTGCAAGTTATATGTATGAAGAGAAATATTTTCTTTCCTTTCTTGGAGATCTTTTATTTGAAAAGAATTGATTTTTGGATATTTATAATCATTATGGATCATAATTTTTTTCCTTGAACATGAATTTTAGGATTAAGAGATATTTGTGGGCATTCTTCATTGATGACATGGATATGGTGTTTTGCTTCACCGTGTTTCTTTTTCTTCATACACATTAGTTGACCATGTTATTTGACTTGCAATCACGTTTTAATCTCACAAGTCTAAATGCTACAATTTTTTGAGTTTTATCATTATGTTAGTAGATTGAAGTGACCAAATTACTATTTAGATTCACGAGCTACTTCAACATATGTTCATCATTCTTTAGCTTTAGTTGTATTTAAAAGAGGATTGCTTTGCTTGTTTCGAATGCTTTTTTCCATTTGAGGACTCTTCGTAAGATGATGATAATTAGGTTTTGGTACATTTAGTTGAGAGTGTATTGATGGGTATGGCACCCACTATTTCTAATAAGGTTGTACTGACTCATTATACTAATCTAACATGTGATATTCAATCATTTGGGGGAGATGGTTGGAGAAAGGGGATTGTTTCATGATAATTCCATTGTGATAAAATTATTTATTACTCCTATAGGAGTTGGATTCCCACAGTTGCCGTGTGAACTATCATAGCTACAAATCATGATGATTTTTTGAAGCTTCAAACATTGCTTACCTTGAGATTTACACAGATATATATAGATTTTTAAAGATAATTAAAGTTGTTCAAGTTGTTGGAACTTGTTGTTAGGGGGTATTGATTTCTCTCTTTTCTAAAGGATCGGCTAAAATACCATCCTCTTTGCCCCTTTTAATTGAATCTTAGGGGATGTGTTAAAATTCATTTTGTCAAGTCACAATGAATATTGATGCTTGTAGAAAATATTTAGGTTATGTGCATATTAATTGGGCTTGTACCTTGTGCACATGGCCTACATGTGTTGGTTAGCTACAAGTGTTAATGAGTCTCCATATTTAAGTTACCTTTACCAATATATTGGAATTAGTGTTTCATTGGATTGAACTTTCCTTAAGTTATATGTTGGTGTATAAATAGAGGCAAAGTCACACTATTTCATCCAATTACATTCCTTATATTGTAAACATTTTTTTTCTTTTTCTTTTTAGTATCAAATATATTTGAATATTGGTATTTGTAGAATTTATATGCATGTTCTACACATACAAAGGTATATGATTTGACATTTCTTTCCTACCTTATGTATTTAAAGGATTGTAACTCACTTAATTCATCCATGAGGCTATCCTCACACGTATAATTTTACTAATTTTCCTAAGAAAACTATGCATTTTAGTTTTATTTATCACAATTTTAAAATTACTTGCCATAATTTTATAGTTTCATTGCTTTTCCTTGGCTCGAATATCTAAGGAATTATTAGACTTACAACCTAAGGTCTTAAGGTAGATCAATATATGTATTTATGTATGTATTTATTGCCATACTATATGTACATTGATGTACAAATGAAATGATGATTATACTCAATTAGTTGATGTTGCAAATCTTATAGATTTGTTCACCCTAAGATGCTTTCAAATTAGTCTAATAAACCATATTACTAGATAAGAATTTGAAGCATAAGACCTTGCAGATTTTTGGGGGATTAAGTTGGCTCTTGAGCTTGGTATCCAATGCCTAAATATTAAAGGATATTCTAACCTAATTATTGATGCCTTAGTCTGGCATGTCACCCCTACTTGGAACTTAGTGGATATTATACGGGACATCAAAGGCCTCATCAATAATCTTCATAGCTTTGAGATTCTACATTACGTAATGAATGTGGAGTATTCTAGTATCAACACAAACCTTAATGAGACATAACTTACATATTTTGTGCACATGTCGAATGTGGAGGGTATTCTAATGTCAACACAAACCTTAATGAGACGGTTTACATTCAAAGTTTGAAGAAAGTAAAACTACTCTATTCGTAATACAATCAAATCTTTCAAATATGTATCATTGTCCTCTATTTCTAGGGATTTATTAAACTGCTTGGCCCTCATATTTCTATGGGCACAAAGGTTGTTAAAATGACTACCTAGAAAATGAGATTTGATGCTTAATATGCAAGCTAAGATGATTTCTATGTGCAAATGTGTGTTGGAATGATTAGTGGTATGCTTCTAAATGAAACAAAACGATGGAAAGGATAATGGATACAATGATAAACGAAGGATGATGTTGATGATAAATGAACAAGTGGAGATGAGTGAGATGATATGAAACTAAAATGAACTATCCATGATTATGCATACGATCAAATGCAAACATAAAACAAACTAACCTAAAATGTAAACTATGATGCAATGGGGACTTATAAAATGTAATCCATGAAGTGTAATTAATCTACATAAGAATGCAGCAACACATGAAATGAAAACTAAGTATAAGACTCATGAGTCTAAGCCCTAAGAAAACTCCATAGTAACTTTGCTCAAATTCAGGATGAAAATGGTACTATAACACTATTCCAGTATCCCCAAAATAGCATTATAACATTACTCAAAAAGGTGGATGATAAATGCTAAGGAAAGAGGGTGTATTTATAGGGTTTCTCAAGCATTTTGTGAGGTGGCACCTATCAACGGTCTAGATTCAAAGGAGAAATAATAGATGGTAGAGATGAAAGGAATCGAGATGTTGTCCCCTTGACCAAGAACAACATGCCATGTGTATGGAGAGAATCCTTTGACCAATTGGAAACATGCCAAAAGGATGGGAGACCCAAGTGTGTGAAACAAAGACCCATGTGCTCCAAATTTGTTGGAAGTATGGGGGAATAAAGCCATGTGATTTTTCTCATTGGTGGAAGTGTGTGAGGATAATTCTAATTAATAATTAGGCTTATTTATTTTCATCTGACCTTTATGAGGTGGCACACAAAAAGTTATAGAAATGTGCTCTAATTTTTAATCAGGATTAAGGAAGATTAATTAAATAAACACGCTTAGGTATTTTCTTTAGTTAATTATTTAGTCTCTAACGATTTAGAGAATTAAAGGAATGGAAAAATATAAATAAAGTAAGACCTTATTTATATGTAGTTGAAGTATTAATCAAATAAGTTATATTTAATTAATTGAATATGATGACCGTTTTTGGGTGTATACATTTTGCCCCTCTTTGAAGTAATGTGTTTACACGTTTCTTCAAAGAAAATTTTGATGTCAATGCTCAGAAAATATTTCGATGCCCCAGATGATGCAAGATTTCGATGCCCCAGACCATGCCCCAGAATTTTGAATTTTAGGTATTGACGGATATATGCCCCCTCGAGAGATAAATCAATGAATGTGGGGATGTTAAAATGAAATGTTGGAATGAGGTGATGGTGTTGTGATGATTATGATGATGATCCAATGTTGATTCAGTGAGATTTTGATGGCAAAGACGATTTATCTCTTGAAAGTTCATTGCAAGCTCTTTTCTTGGAATAGTGTTGATTAATTACCCCTCCTCTTTGGTAAAAATTGGAAATAAATGCCACCATAGTTCCCTCCATTTTACCCTTGAAAAGGTAAAAAGTGGTAAAATGGGATTCATTTGCACATTTGGAGTTTGGAGAAGTTGAAGAGTGGAGAGCTTAGAGGAAGATGGTGATCCCATACCACAAGCATTGTTTTGAGCGTCTTCGCCAACCTAATTAGCCTGCTACCTCTGAACCTATGGTACGCTTTATGAGAAGCCTCTTTGTTAGTCATTTTCTTTCCTTTTAATAGTATTTTGAACATCGTAGATAGATGTTGTAGCTTATTGGATGTCATTTATGCACTTTTAGGTGATGTTTTTGTCATTTTTCAGTGTTTTTGAGCATTTTTAAGAGTTTTGGCACCTTTGGAGTCCCAAATGGCGCCTATTGTAAGGTTGAAAAACATGTTTTTGAGATGTAAAATTTGTTTTGGAACCTTTGGGGTCCCAA
>VDFB02047362.1:0-17714 GCA_007258455.2 Sequoia sempervirens | reverse complement strand
AAATGTTTTGTTAATTAAAAATTAAAATTATTACTAAATTGACTAGGAAAATCATATAAATGATTAGTCAATTAAAAAAATAAAATGATTATGAAATTGACTACGAAAATCCTATAAATGGATATGATTGTATTCCCTAAAACTCCACGATTCAAGCAGAGACGAAGGACAGGGAAGAGTGGACGATGGGGGTCAGAAATTTTTGAGTGAGGGGTTCATGACAACGCTCGAAAGATCCAGCTAAAACATAGGTGCATAAAACACTTCACTATCGAGCTATAGAAACACACGAATGGTATGTATATGTATACACACAATCGGAAAAAATTATACACATATTGCCACTATACATATGCAAATTACAGAGGTATAAAATGCAAACAAAGGTCTATATGAATGGCAGACTGTGTGTATATGTGTCCATACACACATATATATGCATATACAAATTACATAGGTATAAAATGAAAAAAACACATATTATGGCAAGGTGTGTGTATATGTGTGTGTACGCATTATATATATGGATATATACACACATATACACACAATTGGCCTTATATACACATAAATGTAACTGTATACATGCATATACACACAATGGGCCATTTATATGCATATATAAAACTGTATTCTCACATATACACACAGTCTGCCATTATATAGTTCCATTATTGCTAGAAAATTATATTTGCTGGCCCGTTCCTATGTGTATATGTGTGTATACACAGATATATATGCATATATATACATTTATATGTATATATATTTGTGTATACACACATTTACAAATAGTAGGCCATATATATATTTGTATACTCACATATACACATAGTTAGCCATAATATACACAATAGTGGCCATGAATAAGCTACAACAAATCTTTATTACATGATGAAATCATTACTACTTTTTCTTATTTTTTTAACAAAAGAAAATTGTAAGAAAAACCTAGAAAAATCTTGCAATGCATAGTTATTGCATGAGTGAGGTTGGAAGACAACCTCACCTACGTAGCAAGAAGTTATATAGTTTCCTTTTACTGAATATGGTGTTGATAAACAAAAAAAGCATAGAAAATGTATCACCACCACTCGGCCATGGCCTCACCATTGTCAGCGTCCATCCTAACCAGAGCTGGTTCTAAATGCAACCACTGAAAATGAATGATGTCTCATGAATGGATGTTTTGTGAACACAAAGCAAGACCAAGCAAATGGTGTGCATGTCGAGGTGGTAGGCGTTAAGACTGATGATGGGGAATGTGTAGCAGTTAATGCACATTAACTAGGATTGCTAGTTGCAAGTACTGGTGTGGCACCAAACAACCATCAGTCATACAGATGTTCATGATAGGTATACACCAAATTTTTAGACATTTTTGGCAGTTTTTGGAAATCACCCCCAAAAATTTGGAAAACATGCTTGAAATCTCCCCAAAATTTTATTTCAAACTGTTAGCTCGACAGTGAAGGGACATGGCAAAAAAAATTTAGCCAGCTCAGAAACTAATGATGTGGACCCCTCGCTCAAAGTTACCCTACCCACCATCAAGCCCTCTCATACATTGAATCACAAAGCCGGATTAGATTTTTATAGTGACAAGTACAATGATGGATTTGTTGGATGGAGAATGGGCCATGCTTTCGTCATAGGACCATGCATTTAGTGCATACTTAAGTTATTCATGACAACCTTGTTGAATCTAGATGAATCAACACACATCTTAAGTCCATCTACGATCTAAGCAAGTTGGGTTGAGCACAAGGCCAAAGAGCCCGACTATTTTCTTTTATCTCTTTTTCTTTCTTTGCTACATCTATTCCTCATGGCGGTATGTTATGTATTTATTTTGCAGCCTTGCAATGCTAACGGTCTAGTTTTTTTGATACTGCATATTTCTTTATATAAAATTAAAAAAGGATTGAAGGTGGGAGGGAGGCATAGAATTCCAAGTCCTTGAAAGGTTAATCCAAAACCCAGCGATAAAATGGTAGACCATACGGAGATGGGGAGGAAGAAAATAAAGTCATTGTGAGGAAATTGTAATTATGATAGAAATTTTTACTGCGCTAATTGGGTTCACGACGCTACTGCTATTCATGACTCTTTTATATAAAAAGAGTTAACAATGATTCTACTTTTATTAATGAGAGATGAGAAGGGACAGTGGTGTTGGCCCAAAATAATAAATGGAAACACTCTTTAGAAGCTCAAGAGCTCAAAATGTGCAAACCACATACCATACTTTGACTTGCGAAAGGGCTGAGGCTGGAACACAACATCATTGCTTTGAAAAACTATATAATCTTGAAAATAAAATGCATGTGTTGGCTTCATACTGCAACCATCATAATTTCTATGCTATAGAGTAACCACTTAATTAGTATGTATTCCATTATTTGTGTTATTTTCATTCTTTTTTTAAATTAGAGATATATTTAAAACCTATACCTTTGCACTTCGATGGTTATATTGGTAAAGATGCTATAGTTTTGGTCAACAGGTCGACTATGTCAAAGTCATGGAAATTCTTCTTTTGTATTGTTTTGTATAAATTCTCTTATAAAAGCTTCAGTTTCCGCCATTCTGATTTATAGGTAGAACAACTGTGGTTGTATCTATATCAACTATAATACTTCAATGTTGTTTTATTTATACAAAATACCTTCATTTTCTGCAGTCCTAACTATCTTAACAAGTCTTTAAGCAGATTTTAGCAATGATAGAGACTTAGATTATTCAATATAGTGTAGTTGAGTAGTGCATTATAAAGAAGACAAAATATTTATTTTAATGATTATAGAAAGTTACAAATATTTGCTCAATATTTTATTATATATATAAACAAAGAGAATGTCAACCTTTTTCAACATCTTAGAGTGTTTGGTGTGTGATAAAACTTAAAGGTTGCTTACTATCTTGTGGAAGATTTTCCTTGTCTCCCTATCTGACACGCCTCTAATGGCTTCCTCTTGAGCTTGGTGATTGTCCACACTCTGCTCCAACTCTTCTCAAAGAGTTCTTACTCTGTGCTTTACCTTGGGTAAACAAACACCTTCTTGCACTTGCACTTTGTCACTACACCTAGAAGTCTCTAGATGCCAATCTCACCATTTTGTTTGAACTACTTACAGGGGAACTATAGGTATTGTACTCATGCTTTTCACATCCCAATGGATCCATCTTGTAGGGTGTTCAATCATCAGAATACCCGGTTTCATGAAAAGGCCTTGGTGAGGGCTAGATCCTACTAGCCCTTACCAGTTAGTTTTTTCCCTTTCCTGCTCAAATTCACCAAAAGACCAAATAGATAAATTCCACTTCCTGACACCCTTTTCTGAGCTTTAAATCCTTCACCTAGTTTCAGACCTCTGTCTGTACCGTACCATTAATTTCTGCAAGTAAGAAAGGTTAGGGTGAATAGGCCTAATAACTAGGGTTTTGAAACTTTCTTGTTGATTCCTTCCATCATTTGATTGTTCAGACCTAAATCCTCTTCAACATGTTAAAATGTGACAAAGACCATCATGAAACCGTACAGTATCGTACTGTACCTTCTGCCCTTGTCTTAGTTCTCTAATTTTCTTCTTTCAAACTCCTAATCGGGTCCCAATGCTCACCTAGGGTTTGGAATAAAAACTCTTTTCTTGGCTCCTTGTAACTCTTAATGCTAAGTATTTACAAAGGCGTGGCTCCCTTTCCATATTCTACTGATCTCAGGAGTTTCCCGCGGACAGAGATTATGGGGGAGCCATGAGAAGTCAAACGAGACTGTCTAAAACCCAAAGATAAGACTCTACAACCTTAAGCAATATTCACAAAACACAAAAGTAACCCAAAGCTATTTTACCTACAATGGAAAGTACACTTTATATCATTCGACAAACACAAAAAAAATAGTGAGAACTATATAAACAATGCCTTTCACCTGACTGTTTCTTGAGAATTCGGTGTAACTTAGAAAACAGAGACTTTAATCATAGCTCACCATACAAAATATAAATACCATGCATGTATTTTAATCTAGGAACTATCTACAGAGAAAAAGGTACGTGTGCATGTTAAAGAAACTCTGATCAAATGCTAAAGCAGCGCGTATCATGCATAACACACAGTTGTCAGAAAACACACGGGGTTTTCAAAACAGAGAATAGACAAGAAACCTGCTCACTGTTTTCTTCATACTCACACAAAAAACTGATTACAAAGACTTCCTATCACTTGTTACCAACCATCCTCGTTATCTTCCCATCTTTTTCCACCATGTAAGAGAGAATTTCTCACGCCCATATCCTTGACTTTTAGGGAATCTTAAGTTTACTGACAGTTACATGCAATTAAGCTATATTGCCATGCAACCATGCAATATTCTTGCAATCTTCGCCATCTTTCCTTCTTTTTAGGATCTCCCACTCTTCCATATCGAGCAACCACGATGTAAACTACCCTTGGCATCTTCTAATAGCGAGGAAATGGCTAAGACAAAGTTTAATACTTTAAATGCTATCATTTTCTGTCTTAAGCTAAACAAAACAGAATTTAACACTAAACATAACTAATGAGAGCCTTAGTCCTAGTGACTAGCTACTTCCACACCAAAATGCAAGACCTCTAAGGTCCAAACTAAATACAACAATCTCTGACTTGGTTAGAGTCAGCACAAACCAAAATTTTGCAAACAAAATGAATGGTGTTAAACCAAGGTGCTCCTGCACCATCCTCCCCAAAATAGGAAGATTCAATCCACCCTTGGATTGAGGATGTCAGGATCAACTCCCAACTTCTTGAACTCTGCCTCCTTGATCCATACTGCATCTGAATCAGGTTGTCCTTGCCTTTGGATTAGATGTTCCTTATACTCTTTGGTTCTTGTTCATTTGTAGACCCTGGTATCCAAGATCTTATCAGCTTGTTTGGCTGTAACATGGGGTAGTTTGAGTTCCTCAACATCTTGACTGACTTCTTGGATGGTCTGATCCATGTTTGGTGGTGGTCCTTTGTAATGGACTAAGTCTGCAATGTTAAAAACAGGGGACAATCCACTGTCATCAGGCAAGTGCACTTTGAAAGCATTGTTGCCATACTTCTCCAAGATAGGACAGGGACCTATCCTCTTCATTTGCAGCTTGTGAGGGACTCCCTTCTGCAACCTGGCCTTGTTCAAGTGTACCATGACTAAGTCACCAACATTAAACTGGACTTCTCTTCTATGCTCATCCACCTTAGCCTTGTGCTTCATGGTATTTTCTGCCAATGTCTTTCTGACTGTCTCATGAATTTCCTGCATAGCACAAGCAAAATCATCTGCATAACCACTTCCCTTGACTCCATCTTTCAGCTCTCTCAGCTCATAGACACCCCTGGGATGTAAACCATACACAATTTCAAAGGGACTCTTCCCTGTGGATCTATTGACTGTGTCATTATATGCATACTCAGCCTGCCCAATAATTCGATCCCATTGTTGACCATACTCCTTGGTCAAGCATCTTAGAAGGTTTCCAAGTGTCCTATTCACAACTTCGGTCTGACCATCAGTTTGGGGATGGTATGCAGATCCAAAGGACAGATTGGTACCCATTCTCTGCCAAAGTGTCTTCCAAAAGTGGCTCATAAATTTAGTATCCCTGTCTGATACAATGTTGATTGGCAAACCATGAATCTTAACTATTTCCTTGAAGAAAAGTGAGGCTATTTGACTGGCATCATTGGTTGTTTTTCAGGGTATAAAGTGAGCCATTTTGCTGAATCTATCAACTACAACATAAACACTGTCCATTCCTTGCCTTGTCTTGGGTAAACCAACTACAAAGTCCATGCTTAAGCATTCCCATGGCCTAGAAGGGATTGGCAGTGGCTAGTATAAGCCTGCATTAGAAGAAGTGCCTTTTGCTTTTTGACACACTACACAACTCTCTACATATTTTCTGATATCTAGATTCATCTTAGGCCAAAAATAAAACCTTTGGACAAGCTCTTGAGTTTTAGTGATCCCAAAATGACCACTCAATGCACCATTATGCTTCTCTTGAATTAAGTTCTCCCTAATAGAACCTCTAGGAACACAAAGCTGATTTCCTTTAAACAACAAATCACTTTGCAATGTGTATTCAACATACTTGCTATGAAAATGGTTCTTAAACTCAAGGCATACCTTATAAATTTCTCCAAAATCTTCATCATCTGCATATAGATCCTTGAAGTGATCTATTCCCATGCTCTTCAATTGGATTTCTTGGATGGTAAGAACTCTCCTGCTCAATGCATCAGCAACTTTATTGAGAGCTCCTTTCTTGTGCTTGATGTTGAAGGTGTAGGCTTGCAAGTACTCCACCCATTTCATGTGCCTGTGACTCAACTTCTCTTGGGAATTCAGAAAACTGAGTGCTTGATTGTCTGAGTACACAATGAACTCCTTGGGAAGCAAGTAGTGCCTCCACTTCCTTAGAGCTTGGACCAATGCATACATTTCCAGGTCATAAGAAGAGTACTTCTTCTTGGCTTCACTTAGCTTCTCAGAATGAAAAGCCACCGGTCTGCCCTCTTGGCTGAGAACAGCTCCAATTGCTACATTACTGGCATCACACTCAATTGTAAATAGTTTCTCAAAACTTGGCAACACCAAAACAGGTTGAGTAGCTACCTTTTCCTTCAGCAACTCAAAACTCTTGTTAGCTTGTTCATTCCACACAAACTTAGTTTTCATGCCTCCTTTAATGGTATCCAACATAGGAGCACAAATTGCACTAAATTGTTTGATGAATTTCCTATAGTACTGAGCAAGACCATGGAAGCTTCTTACCTCTGTTGCTGTCTTAGGAGTAGGCCAATTAAGAATGGCTTCTACCTTGCTGCTGTCCATCTTCAAATTGCCATGTGATAACACAAAACCAAGGTACACCAGCTCTGTTTTGATGAACTCACACTTTTCCAGATTAATCTTCAGCTTCTCCTCCCGTAGCTTCTTGAAAATCAGCTCAATGTGTTGGAGGTGCTCTTCTCTAGTTCTGCTATAAATCAGTATATCATCAAGATACACTACCACAAATTTGCCAATGTAGTCCTTGAGGATTTCATTCATGAGTCTCATGAACGTGGAGGGGGCATTAGACAAACCAAATGGCATTACTAGCCACTCATAGAGACCCTCATTGGTTTTGAAGGCTGTTTTCCACTCATCACCCTCATGTATTCTAATTTGGTGGTATCCACTTTTTAAATCTATCTTGGTATAGTACCTAGCTTCACCTAGACAATCCATAAGATCTTCAATTCTAGGAATAGGAAATCTATACCTGATGGTTATCTTGTTGATGGCTCTGGAATCAGTACAAAGCCTCCATTCTCCTCCTTTCTTGGGTGCTAAGACGGTGGGTACTGCACAAGGACTGATGCTTTTCCTAATAAGACCTTGATCAAGCAATTCTTGAATCTGCCTAGCTATCTCCCCGTTCTGTTGAGGTGTCATTTTGTAGGCTACTTTGTTTGGAAGGGTGGCTCCTGGTATCAAGTCTATCCTATGACTTATGGCTCTTTTAGGAGGTAAAGTTGCTGGTTGACCACTACTTACTATGTTCTCATAGGTCTGCAACAAGTCTTGAATCTCCTTTGGTAGTTCTTTCTTTTCAGATGTATTCTCTTTACTTGCCTCTCTTGGCTTGATCATTATTGCATAGCCAACTCCTTCTCCTTCTTCTAATGCCTTTAAGAACTCTTTTTCACCAGTTATCAGCAACTTAGAACCTGCTGTCTGCACCTCATTATCTTCCAACAAAGATTGAATCTTGTATGTGACATTATCCTTTTTGAAGGTGTAAGAATTCTTGGCTCCATCATGCACAGCTTGACGGTCAAATTGCCATGGTCTACCTAGGAGAAAGTGGCATGCATCCATAGGTAACACATCACATAATACCTTGTCTTTGTACTTGCCAATTGAAAACTCCACCCATGCTTGTTCATTCACCAAGACATGCTGACCCTTGTTGAGCCATGTAACCTTGTAAGGATTCTTGTGAGGTATTCTTGCTAATTTCAGTTTGCTGACTACCTCCTCTGACACAATATTGTCAGTAGAACCTGAGTCTATAATTACCTTGCACACTTTCCCCATCATCTTTCACTTTATCCTAAACAAAGATCTTCTTTGGCTTGGTTCCTCTTTGACCGGTTCCTTGATTAAGGTTCTTCTCATCATGAGATTCTCACCTTCCTCTGAATTCAAGGGTACTTCTGATTGTTTGTTTGCTGCAGCTGCTTCATCTTGAATCAGATTAGTCCTCTTATCCCCTCCATGAGATGTGCTTCCTTTCTCAGGACATCTATAGGCTGGGTGTCCCAACTGGTTGCAATGATAGCATTTCATGTTGGTGAAGTAACTACCCCTTCCTTGTCCACCACTTCTTCCTCTGGGGCTGAAACCTCTTCCTCTACCACCTCTACTGGAGTTTCCTTCTTGCTGATCAGAAAATCTGACTTCTCCTTGAGCTCTTGATTCTGAGCTTCTTCCACTATAGCTTCCTCTTTGTCCTCTGCTGTCTTTCCCTTTACCTCTACCTTTGGGGTTTTGTTCCTGCTTCTTTTTGCCTTTCTCCTCTATCTTCAAGGCCATTTGATAGCATTGGCATACTGATTTGAAGTTTACCAAACTCATATCTTCCTGGATAGACCACTTGAGTCCATTTAGGTACCTTGCCAACCTAATGCTTTCATCTTCAACCACCTTTGACCTAAGGCACAATTTTTGAAATTCCTCTGTATATGTTTGGACATCCATGTCCTTTTGCCTCAGATTGTGTCTTCTCCTATGCAACTGGACTTCATAATCATCTGGGAGATAAGTTTTCCTTATCTTGGTCACCATTCCACTCCATGAAACTATGGGACCTTTGCCTTCTTTCTCTCTTTCTGATTGTACAAACTTCCACCATGTGAGAGCTGCTCCTCTCAACCTAGACTTGGCCACCTTCACCTTTTGGGCCTCTGTTATGCCATCACACTCAAAGTGATTCTCAATGCTCTCAATCCAATCTACTACTGAATCTGGATCCATTTGTCCACTAAAAAGTGGCACACCATCCAATGCTTTACCACTCAAGGCCTACAATTCCTTCAAGAATGGTTCCTCTGCAAGAACAGGATCAGGCTTTGGAGCTTCCTCCTCCAATTCCACCTCTTTTTCCTTGGCTTCCCGCTCTTCCTTTTTCTTAATCTTGTCCTTCACAGTGTCTACTGTTTCTTGGACTTCATCTAGGAGTTTCTCCATCTGAGATATCCTCTCTCTGAGCAACCGGTTATCTTCCTCTTGCTCTTCTACTTTCTTTGCTAGCTCTACATTTGTCACCATGGTTCTTTCCTCTGGTGTATTCTCTCCTACTGACTCAGTGGATTGGCTCATTAATCACAAGCCTGGAATCCAACTCTTGCTCTGATACCAATATGGTGTATTTGAAATCCTAAGCTTGCTTGCACAACTTTTTAGAGACTTCTTCACTGTCTCTTGCTAGAACCTGAATCCAATGGTTCTTGTTGAGCTCAGTAAGCCAACCAAGCTCTGTTCCAACTCTTTACTATGAGTTTTCCACTTGTGCTTAGCTTAGGAAGACCAATCACCATTTGAAACTGCTTTCCTCTTCACAACACCTAGAAGGCTCTAAGTGCTTGCATTACCATCTGATCTAAACTTGTTGCAGGGGAGTTAGGAGCTCTATTTTCTTGCCTTTCACGTTCAACTGGAAGCATCTTGAAGGTTTTCCAATCTTCAATCTACCCGATTTCAGGATTTTGCTTTGAGAAGGGCTAATTCCTTGTAGCCCTTACCAGTCCGTTTTTGACCTTTTTCTCACAATTTTGACACACAACCTGCCAAATAAAATGCATTTTCAGGCACCCTTTTCAGGGTTTTAAATCTTGCATGGGTTATTAAATCCTTAACCTTTCCGTACATCTATCTCCAAGGTTCTTGGACTAGAGGCCTAATTGCCCTAGTAACTAGGGTTCCACTGTTCTTTACTTCCAAGCTCCTACCAATGGTTTGATTAAAACTCCAAACCTTTTGTCAGTCAAAAATATTGTCTAACCCTACTAGGAAATGTATGGATTCCGTACTGTGCTCACATCCCCTGCCTATGTTCTCCAATTCTTTCCTCCAAACTCCTAACCGGACCACTTTCACCCGCCTAGGGTTTGGAGTTTTCAAACATTGCTTGGCTCTTTGACACTACTAAAACTAAATATGTACAATTAGCTGTCTCTTCTCCCATACTCCACCAGCCTCAAGAGGACCCCGCGGACAATGGTTATGGGGAAGGCATTCTAAAAGTGACTGTTCCAAAACTGAAAAATAAATACTTCCCAAACTATAATTTATGAAGCCTAAACTACTATTCTATTCTAAACAACCTAAAGATCAAATGAAAATCACTCTTTCCTATCTACTAAGCATTTACACAATAAAAAATTAACATGCTGAGCGCCTTTTAGTTTGCTGTTCTCAAAAGAGCACGGGCAGATTTAGAAATTGAAGATTCTTGCCAAAACAGGACTATCTTCCTTTCACCGCCTAAACCATGGACACCAAGCACTATCAACACTCAAAATGAATATTATATACAAGGAAACATGTTATCACTGCTCTGTATTTAAAAACAAAAGACTGTATCAATTTACAACACCTAAATAGATTCACTGCGCAAAACACACTGTGTTTTCCAGAAAACACAGAAAATTGTTAAAATCTGCTACTGTTCTCTATTTCTCCACACACACTGATTACAATGATCTCTCCTAACTTACTACGAGTCATTCCCCTTGTTTTGAGTGCTATTACCACATTCCAAGGGCAGTTGCTCGTGTATTCCCTGATTTCAAGGGAAATCCAATGCATGCAAACTAACAATTCCCACATGCAACCATGCAAATCCGCCATTATCCTTGTTTGTAGGATCTTGTTCTCCTTATACTCGCATCAAGAGCTCTTTAACTATCCATGGCATCTCCAAACCACGAGGATAACTCACTAATACATTATAATCTACTAAATACTGTCCAAAGCTTAATAAAGCAAAAATTAACAATAAGATAATCTAATGAAGAAATTAGTCCTAGTGACTAATTCTCCACACACACAATACATTCTAAAACCCCAAACTGAACACACAAACATTCCTGACTTGGCTAAAGTCAGTACAAGCCAAAACATAGCAAACCAAAATGGAGGTCAGCCTAGGTGCTCCTGCACCATCCTCCCCAAAACAGAAAACTTCAAGCCATCCTTGGATTGAGCAAATTGGGATCAATGCCCAACCTCTTGAACTCTGCCTCCTTAATCCAGATTGCATCTGTATCAGGTTGTCCATGCCTTTTTATCAGATGTTCTTTATATTCCTTGTTCCTAGTCTTCTGGTAGATCCTTGTGTCCAAAATTTGATCAGCTTGTTTGACTGTGACAGGGGGCAGTTTGAGTTCTTCAACATCTTGAGTTACTTCATGGAGTGTCTGATCCAAGTTTAATGGTGGTCCTTTGTAATGCATCAGATCTGCAACATTAAAAACAGGGGACAGTCCACTGTCATCAGGCAATTGCACCTTGAAAGCATTGTTGCCATACTTCTCCAAGATAGGACAGGGACCTATCCTCTTCATTTGCAACTTGTGAGGGACTCCCTTCTGCAACCTGGCCTTGTTCAAATGTACCATGACTAAGTCACCAACATTAAACTGGACTTCTCTTGTATGCTCATCCACCTTAGCCTTATGCTTCATGGTATTTTCTGCCAAGGTCTTTCTGACTGTCTCGTGAATTTCCTACATTGCACAAGCAAAATCATCTGCATAACCACTTCCTTTGACTCCATCCTTCAGATCTCTCAGCTCATAAAATCCTCTAGGGTGTAAACCATACACAATTTCAAAGGGGCTCTTCCCTGTGGATCTATTGACTGTATCATTATATGCATACTCAGCCTGCCCAATAATCTGATCCCATTGTTGACCATACTCCTTGGTCAAGCATCTTAGAAGGTTTCCAAGTGTCCTATTCACAACTTCGGTCTGACCATTAGTTTGGGGATGGTATGCAGATCCAAAGGACAGATTGGTGCCCATTCTTTGCCAAAGATTCTTCCAAAAATGACTCATAAACTTGGTATCCCTGTCTGATACAATGCTGATTGGCAAACCATGAATCCTAACTATTTCTTTGAAGAAAAGTGAGGCTATTTGACTGGCATCATTGGTTGTTTTGCAGGGTATAAAGTGAGCCATTTTGCTGAATCTATCAACCACAACATACACACTATCCATACCTTGCCTTGTCTTGGGTAAACCAACTACAAAGTCCATGCTTAAGCATTCCCATGGCCTAGAAGGGATTGGTAGTGGCTGGTATAAGCCTGCATTTGAAGAAGTTCCTTTTGCTTTTTGACACACTACACAACTCTCTACATATTTCCTGACATCTAGGTTCATCTTAGGCCAAAAATAAAATCTTTGGACAAGCTCTTGAGTTTTGGTGATTCCAAAATGACCACTCAATGCACCATTATGCTTCTCTTGAATTAAGTTCTCCCTAATAGAACCTCTAGGAACACAAAGTTGATTCCCTTTAAACAAGAAATCACTTTGCAAGGTATATTCAGCATACTTGCTATGGAAATGATTCTTAAACTCAAGGCATACCTTATAAATTTCTGCAAAGTCTTCATCATCCGCATATAGATCCTTGAAGTGATCTATTCCCATGCTCTTCAATTGGATTTCTTGAATGGTAAGAACTCTCCTGCTCAATGCATCAGCAACTTTGTTGAGAGCTCCCTTCTTGTGCTTAATGTTGAAGGTGTAGGCTTGCAAGTACTCCACCCATTTCATGTGCCTATGACTCAACTTCTCTTGTGAATTCAGAAAACTGAGTGCTTGATTGTCTGAGTACACAATGAACTCCTTGGGAAGCAAGTAGTGCCTCCACTTCCTTAGTGCTTGGACCAATGCATACATTTCAAGGTCATAAGAAGAGTACTTCTTCTTGGCTTCACTTAGCTTCTCTGAATGAAAAGCCACCGGTCTGCCCTCTTGGCTGAGAACAGCTCCAATTGCTACATTACTGGCATCACACTCAATTGTAAATAGTTTCTCAAAACTTGGCAACACCAAAACAGGTTGAGTAGCTACCTTTTCCTTCAACAACTCAAAACTCTTGTTAGCTTGCTCATTCCACACAAACTTGGTTTTCATTCCTCCTTTAATTGTATCCAACATAGGAGCACAAATTGCACTAAACTGTTTGATGAATTTCCTATAATACTGAGCAAGACCATGGAAGCTTCTTACCTCTGTTGCTGTCTTGGGAGTAGGCCAATTAAGAATGGCTTCTACCTTGCTGTTGTCCATCTTCAAGTTGCCATGTGATAACACAAAACCAAGGTACACCAACTCTATTTTGATGAAATCACACTTTTCCAGGTTAATCTTCAGCTTCTCCTCCTGTAGCTTCTTGAAAATCAGCTCAATGTGCTGGAGGTGCTCTTCTCTTGTTCTGCTATAGATTAGTATATCATCAAGATACACTACTACAAACTTTCCAATGTAGTCCTGGAGAATTTCATTCATGAGTCTCATGAATGTGGAGGGGGCATTAGATAAGCCAAATGGCATTACTAGCCACTCATAAAGACCCTCATTGGTTTTGAAGGTTGTTTTCCACTCATCACCCTCATGTATTCTAATTTGGTGGTAACCACTCTTTAAATATATCTTGGTATAGTACCTAGCTTCACCTAGACAAATCCATGAGATCTTCTATTCTAGGAATGGGAAACCTATACCTTATGGTTATCTTGTTGATTGCTCTGGAATCAGTACAAAGCCTCCATTCTCCTCCTTTCTTGGGTGCTAAGACGGTGGGTACTGCACAAGGACTAATACTTTTCCTAATGAGACCTTGATCAAGCAATTCTTGAATCTGCCTGGCTATCTCCTCATTCTGTTGAGGTGTCATCTTATCTAGGCTGCTTTGTTTGGAAGGGTGGCTCCTGGTATCAAGTCTATCCTATGACTTATAGCTCTTTTAGGAGGTAAGGTTGCTGGTTGACCACTACTTACTATGTTCTCATAGGTCTGCAACAAGTCTTGAATCTCCCTTGGTAGTTCTTCCTTTTCAGCTGCCTTCTCTTTGCTTGCCTCTCTAGGCTTGATCATTATTGCATAGCCAACTCCTTCTCCTTCTTCCAAGGTCTTTAAGAACTCTTTTTCACCAGTTATCAGCAACTTAGAACCTGCTGCCTGCACCTCATTATCTTCCAACAAAGATTGAATCTTGTATGTGACATTGTCCTTCTTGAAGGTGTATGAGTTCTTGGCTCCATCATACACAGCTTGGCGGTCAAATTGCCATGGCCTACCTAGGAGCAAGTGGCATGCATCCATAGGTAACACATCACATAATACCTTGTTTTTGTACTTTCCAATTGAAAACTCCACCCATGCTTGTTCATTCACCAAGACATGCTGACCCTTGTTGAGCCATGTAACCTTGTAAGGATTCTTGTGAGGTATTCTTGCTAATTTCAGTTTATTGACTACCTCCTCTGACACAATATTGTTAGTAGAACCTGAGTCTATAATCACCTTGCACACTTTCCCCATCATCTTGCACTTTATCCTAAACAAAGATCTTCTTTGGCTTGGTTCCTCTTTGACCGGTTCCTTGATTAAGGTTCTTCTCATCATGAGATTCTCACCTTCCTCTGAATTCAAGGGTACTTCTGATTGTTTGTTTGCTGCAGCTGCTTCATCTTGAATCAGATTAGTCCTCTTATCCCCTCCATGAGATGTGCTTCCTTTCTCAGGACATCTATAGGCTGGGTGTCCCAACTGGTTGCAATGATAGCATTTCATGTTGGTGAAGTAACTACCCCTTCCTTGTCCACCACTTCTTCCTCTGGGGCTGAAACCTCTTCCTCTACCACCTCTACTGGAGTTTCCTTCTTGCTGATCAGAAAATCTGACTTCTCCTTGAGCTCTTGATTCTGAGCTTCTTCCACTATAGCTTCCTCTTTGTCCTCCACTGTCTTTGCCTTTACCTCTACCTTTGGGGTTTTGTTCCTGCTTCTTTTTTCCTTTCTCCTCTATCTTCAAGGCCATTTGATAGCATTGGCGTACTGATTTGAAGTTTACCAAGCTCATGTCTTCTTGAATAGACCATTTGAGTCCATTTAGGTACCTTGCTAACCTGATACTCTCATCTTCAACCACCTTTGATCTAAGGCACAATTTCTGAAACTCTTTTGTATATGTTTGGACATCCATGTCTTTTTGCCTCAGATTATGTCTCCTCCTATGCAACTGGACTTCATAATCATCTGGGAGATAAGTTTTCCTTATCTTGGTCACCATTCCTTTCCATGAAACTATGGGACCTTTGCCTTCCTTCTCTCTTTCAGATTGCACAAACTTCCACCATGTGAGAGCTGCTCCTCTCAACCTAGACTTGGCCACCTTCACCTTTTGGGCCTCTGTTATGCCATCACACTCAAAGTGATTCTCAATACTCTCAATCCAATCTACTACTGAATCTGGATCCATTTGTCCACTGAAAAGTGGCACACCATCCAATGCCTTACCACTCAAGGCCTGTAATGCCTTCAAGAATGGTTCCTCTGCAAGAACAGGATCTGGCTTTGGAGCTTCCTCCTCCAATTCCACCTCTTTTTCCTTGGCTTCCTGCTCTTCCTTCTTCTTTATCTTGTCCTTCACAGTGTCTGTTGTTTCTTGGACTTCATCTAGGAGTTTCTCCATCTGAGATATCCTCTCTCTGAGCAACTGGTTATCTTCCTCTTGCTCTTCTACCTTCTTTGCTAACTCTGCATTTGTCACCATGGTTCCTTCCTCTGGTGTATTCTCTCCTACTGACTCAGTGGATTGGCTCATTAATCACAAGCCTGGAATCCAACTCTTGCTCTGATACCAATATGGTGTAATTGAAATCCTAAGCTTGCTTGCACAACTTTTTAGAGACTTCTTCACTGTCTCTTGCTAGAACCTGACTCTAATGGTTCTTGTTGAGCTCAGTAAGCCAACCAAGCTCTGTTCTAACTCTTTACTATGAGTTTGCCACTTGTGCTTAGCTTAGGAAGACCAATCACCATTTGAAACTGCTTTCCTCTTCACAACACCTAGAAGACTCTAAGTGCTTGCATTACTATCTGATCTGAACTTGTTGCAGGGGAGTTAGGAGCTCTGTTTCCTTGCCTTTCACATTCAATTGGAAGCATCTTGAAGGTTTGCCAATCCTCAATCTACCCGATTTCAGGATTTTGCTTTGAGAAGGGCTAATTCCTTGTAGCCCTTACCAGTCCGTTTTTGACCTTTTTCTCACAATTTTGACACACAACCTGCCAAATAAAATGCATTTTCAGGCACCCTTTTCAGGGTTTTAAATCTTGCATGGGTTATTAAATCATTATCCTTTCCGTACAGTTGTCTCCAAGGTTCTTGGACTGGAGGCCTAATTGCCCTAGTAACTAGGGTTCCACTGTTCTTTACTTCCAAGCTCCTACCAATGGTTTGATTAAAACTCCAAACCTTTTGTCAGTCAAAAATATTGTCTAACCCTACCAGGAAATGTACGGATTACGTACTGTGCTCACATCCCCTGCCTATGTTCTCAAATTCTTTCCTCCAAACTACTAACCGGACCACTTTCACCCGCCTAGGGTTTGGAGTTTTCAAACATTGCTTGGCTCTTTGACACTACTGAAACTAAATATGTACAATTAGTTGTCTCTTCTCCCATACTCCACCAGCCTCAAGAGGACCCCACGGACAATGGTTATGGGGAAGGCATTCTAAAAGTGACTGTTCCAAAACTGAAAAAATAAATACTTCCCAAACTATAATTTATGAAGCCTAAACTACTATTCTGTTCTAAACAACCTAAAGATCAAATGAAAATCACTCTTTCCTATCTACTAAGCATTTACACAATAACAAATTAACATGCTGAGCGCCTTTTAGTTTGTTGTTCTCAAAAGAGCACGGGCAGATTTAGAAATTGAAGATTCTTGCCAAAACAGGACTATCTTCCTTTCACCGCCTAAACCATGGACACCAAGCACTATCAACACTCAAAATGAATATTATATACAAGGAAACATGTTATCACTGCTCTGTATTTAAAAACAAAAGACTGTATCAATTTACAACACCTAAATAGATTCACTGCGCAAAACACACTATGTTTTCCAGAAAACACAGAAAATTGTTAAAATCTGCTACCGTTCTCTATTTCTCCACACACACTAATTACAATGATCTCTCCTAACTTACTACGAGTCATTCCCCTTGTTTTGAGTGCTATTACCACATTCCAAGGGCAGTTGCTCATGTATTCGCTGATTTCAAGGGAAATCCAATGCATGCAAACTAACAATTCCCACATGCAACCATGCAAATCCGCCATTATCCTTGTTTGTAGGATCTTGTTCTCCTTATACTCGCATCAAGAGCTCTTTAACTATCCATGGCATCTCCAAACCACGAGGATAACTCACTAATACATTATAATCTACTAAATACTGTCCAAAGCTTAATAAAGCAAACATTAACAATAAGATAATCTAATGAAGAAATTAGTCCTAGTGACTAATTCTCCACACACACAATACATTCTAAAACCCCAAACTGAACACACAAACATTCCTGACTTGGCTAAAGTC
>VDFB02047361.1:0-57029 GCA_007258455.2 Sequoia sempervirens | reverse complement strand
TGAGAGAAGGAATAAAAAATAAAGAGAGGTCATATGGGAAGGGAGGAAGGAATTAAAATTCCTTTGAGTGCATAGGGGATTAAAAGGAATTAAAAAATTCACATAAGGAGTGCCTTGCCCAAAAGGAGAAAGCCTTTAATAAGGTTGACTCAAGGACACATGTCATAAAGGACATGGGGAAGAGAAAAGGAATTTAATATTCTTTGAAAGATGAGAGTGGAATTAAAAATTCCTCAAAGGACTTTGGGAAGACAAAATGAATTAAAAATTCCTTGGGGGATGGGAAGAGTTGACTAAAGGGGGTGATTAGACAAGTTGATGAGGGGTTAGAGGAAGGTTAGGTGGCTAAGAGAGATTAGAGGCCAATTTGCAAAAGTTGGAGGATGTAACACATCCTAATAAAAGATTAGGCATGTGCACACCTTAATGATGAGATTAGAAGATGGACTAAGATAAGCATAAAAATGATGGAGGATGTGACATGAGGGGGAATATTTATTTAATTCCAATTGATGGAAGGAGGATTAAAGAGATAAGGTATTATTGATTAAATACCTTAGGATTTGGCAGAATTAAAGTTATTAATTAAATAATAGTAGTATTACTTAATTAACGAAAAAAGACGAAAGGGGATGAATTTGGATAAATTAAGTGTCCAAATTTAGATGTCTACAATATCAAATAAAAATCTAGTTTGAATGACAAAAATAAACTAAAATAAAATCATAAAAACTTTTTAGCAAATATCAAGTTGATAATTTTGTAAGTTACCTTGAGGATGTTATTGTTTTTTAGAAAAAAAACTAAAAATTGATCTTGACTACCCTCTCCCCTTCAACATTCTTCAAATAAGAAGATTATTTCGACATTGTGTTCACACACATCCATTTACAAGATACTAGTGAGGCTGCAATAGTCTACAAAGTGATGAAATTGGTGGCAAATTGTGTGATGCATGACCTCACAAGCTCCTTATGACCAGCATTCTCTCTCATCAAATTAAGCACCCAAGGGTAGTTGCAGATGTTTTTTGTCATGTTTCTTGCATCATTCATCATGGCTTTGATCAATGAAAGTTTGTCAATATCCTCAACAAGTATATCAATGCAATAAATGGCACAAGGGTTCCAAAAATGAGTAATGCCCCCTCTCTAATTTTACTAGATGACACATATGTTGTCGCCTTGTTCATCACAACTTAGACAACATTCTCCATACCCTCATCCATGACCACCTCATCCAACATGTTGCATAGTGCATCGACATGTTTTACTACATTGGAGGTGTCAATTGACTTCAGGAACACCAATTGATCACTTGAATCCATTATAAATATAATTAGGGTGTGGCTCATGTTATCTATCCACCCATTAGACAAAATATTGCAACTCTTTCTTTGACAAACCCTCTCTTGTTCCTCTACCAAGACCTTTGTCTATATAATAGCATCATCCAACAACAACCCACTCAAATTACAAGTGGTTATTGACTTAAACCCTTTCCATGTTATTGTCAATACCATGACAACTAGCTCCCAACAAGGGTTGCTTGCAATGTAGAAGAGTATGTTGTTGAAGTACCAAAAATTAGTGATTGCCAACATCACCTCATTCTACTTCTCTCGGTTCCACATGAGATCTTCAAGGTAAGGTTTTGTACCAGAAGAGTTATGTGCAACAAAGAAACCATGAATATTTGAATGTGGCGTTGATGGCTAGCTAGAACTACTCGAGATAGAAGAGCCTTGCATCCGTGAGCCATTACAAAAGCTCACTACTTGTCTTACGAGAAGAAACCACTACAATTGTCATTGCCACAACAATCCTCTTCTTTCTAATTTCATTTCATATGAAGGATAAAATTAGCCTCTTATATAATCTAAGGCTTTACTTTATCACAAATTGAAACATCTCTTCTAGAGATCCTCACAAGATGAAGTTTGGTGTAGTTAATGCCTTTTATCATCTTCTATCAACAATAATTACAAATAAATAACTCTACTTTTCCCCTCGGGTGCCAAGCTTCCAAGCAAGTTCCCTAGCCTTGCTTCCAACTCAGCTTCCTAATGCCATGTCTCAAACCAAAAACTGAAGTTCCGAAATTCAAGCCCCATCATATAAAATTGAAAAAGATAATCAAATATAAACCCTAACAGCTAGCTAAACAAACAAGCAAACAAAATTTAACTACTGAATAATAAAACCCTAGAGTGTAAGGGAAAACTAAAATCAAACTCTAAAAAAAACAACCAGGGATACACCTTTCAAAAGTTGCCAAAAATCTTGTCCAATCAGCTCAAAATCTCTAAAACTCTGTTCAAATGACCTTAAATTGCAAGGAATGCTATTAATGCGTCGGACTGTTCTTTTGCTCCAACTAGTAAGTTTTTTGTATGGACTCACAATCACTCTCGCAAGTTTATCGCCCAAAAATTACCCCCAAAGTTTTGGGCAAGTGTCTCTAGCGACAAAAACTCGCATGTTGGCAAGCTTTTAGGTGATTTTTTAAACCATGAATGAAATTAACTCTAAAATTACAAGGGCCGTTAGAGATGCTTTTAGCAAAAATGAGAGTGATGGATCTTGTACAAACACACATAACAAATAAAGAACTGATAGTATTAACTCAAAAACTTAAAGAATCCAAGAGATGCTTTTAGCAAATATGACAGTGATAGATCTTATATCATGATGTTTAATTGACAAATATATTTTTGTTGTTGCCTGCTTCATTAGTAATTTTTTTATAGTAGTTTCTCATTTTTTGTACCTGCTGTATATGTCAACAAATTTTGTATATAACCTCACACGGTTTGTAAGGAACAATCTTGCTCCTAAAAGCTAAAACCATTTTGCAAGTAACAGGAAAACAATGCCTTGACAGTACAATTTCATATGATAATTTACCCAGAAAAACTTGCATTTTCATGATTTCCCAAATCAGGTCATATGGCCGCTTAGCATCACAACTTTGTAAGTAATCAGAAATTGAAAGAGGCCATACGTAGGGGGCTGCCAGCTCAAGCATGGATTTGTAGAAGCTTGCCATTGCCACTACAATCCTTTTCTTTCTAATTTCATTTCATATGAAGTAATAATAAAATTAGCCTCTTGTATAATCTAAAGGCTTTACTTCATTACAAATTGAAACATCTCTTCTAAATATCCTCACAAGATGAAGTTTGGCATAGTTAATGCCTTTTATCATCTTCTATCAACAATAATTACAAATAACTAATTCTACTTTTCCCCCTAGAGTTCCAAGCTTCCAAGCAAGTTCCCTAGCCTTGCTGCCAACTCTGCTTCGTGATGCCATGTTTCAAACCAAAAACTAAATTTCTGAATTTCAAACCCCATCATATAAAATTGAAAAACATAATCAAATATAAACCCTAACAGCTAGCTAAACAAACAAACAAACAAAATTTAACAACTGAATAATAAAACCCTAGAGTGTGAGGGAAAAATAAAATCAAACTCTTAAAAAAATAAAATAAAAACAACCAGGGACATAGCTTTCAAATATTGCCAAAAAACATGTCCAATCAGCCCAAAATCACTAAAACTCTGTTCAAATCACCTTAAATTGCAAGGAATGCTATTAATGCGTCAGACTGTTCTTTTGCTCCAATTGGCAAGCTTTTCTTATGAACTCCCAAATACTCGGCAAGTTTATGGCCAAAACATTACCCCCAAGGTTTTGGGCAAGTGGCTCTAGGGACAAAAACTCGCAAGTTGGCGAGCTTTTAGGTGACTTTTTAAACCATGAATGAAATTTACTCTAAAATTACAAGGGCCATTACAGATGATTTTAGCAAATATGAGAGTGATGGATCTTGTACAAAAACACATCAAATAAAGAACTAATGGTATTAACTCAAAGACTTAAAGAACCCAAGAGATGGTTTTAGCAAATATGACAGTGATAGATCTTATATCACGATGTTTAAATGACAAATCTATTTTTGTTGTTGCCTGCTTCATTAGTAATTCTTTTTGTAGTTGTTTCTCATTTTTTGTACCTGCTGTATATGTCAACAAGTTTTGTATATAACCTCACACGGTTTGTAAGGAACATTCTTTCTCCTAAAAGCTAAAACCATTTTGCAAGTAACAGGACAACAATGCCTTGACAGTACAATTTCATATGATAATTGACCCAGAAAAACTTGCATTTTCATGATTTCCCAAATCAGGTCATATGGCCGCTGAGTATCACAACTTTGTAAGTAATCAGAAATTGAAAGAGGCCATACGTAGGGGGCTGCCAGCTCAAGCATGGATTTGTAGAAGCTTGTCACTACACAATTTATGTTTGCTGCTATTTTCTCTAGGCATCGCCAATAATCTGCTCAAGAAGAGAAGCCATTTTTTATGCAATGAAACTATTGGCACTCCTTTTCAAGGATTCCATGTTTAACAATCTCAGAGGCGAATTTAGTGACAGCGAGACAGTTACCTCATATTCAAAGGTTTTTGACAATTCGAAATGGCATACCTGGAGGTATTGAAGTGTTAAGTACAATAGTCAACTTGTCGATGTTATAGCAGAGAATATGTTCCTTCTACTCCCCTGCATCATGCAGCACAACATTTCCGTTGTACACATACGAAACATCCTTCGCCTGTCAGGACGCCTTTCTAACTTTGAACAAATTCACTCTGCATTTGTGGATGTGATTTCACATCGACAAGGAAAGCATGCACCTTGTTGTTCAACTCAATCCAGCTGCACCCGGGATTCTTTTTAACCTTATTGTCTTTCATCATCTTTCTCACCTTTCGGATGCCATCCCACTTCCCTGTGGCGGCATAAATGTTTGACAGCAGAACATAGTTTGCAGCATTGTCGGATTCCAAATTAATCAGTTGTTCTGCTGCCCGTTCTCCTAGTTTTATATTGCCATGCAACCTACATGCGCTAAGCAAAGACCTCCAAACAGCTACAGGTTTCGTGGGCATTTTGTTGATTAGGTTTTCTGCCTCATCCAAGTAACCAGCACGGCCAAGAAGGTCCACCATGCAGCAATAGTGATCCGCTCTGGGCACAACATTATATTTTAAACTCATGCTATGAAAGTAACGAGAGCCAACATCCACTAGACCTGAATGGCAGCATGCAGACAACACACCAACAAAGGTTACATGGTTTGGCTTCATGCCTAATATTTCCATTTGTTCAAAGAGTTGCAGTGCCTCCTCGCTACAACCATGCATAGCATACGCTACAATCATTGCAGTCCAAGACACAACGTCCTGCCCAGACATTTTCTCAAACACTTTCCATGCATCCTCTATTGTTCCACATTTGGCATACATGTCTACAAGAGCACTCCCCACAAAGACATTAAATTGAAATCCATTTCTAATAATGTACTCATGAAGCATCCTACCTGGTTGCAAAGTCGCCAAGTTCGCACATGCTGGGAGAACTGCAGCAAAAACACCAGGGTCTAAACTTATCCCCGAAGATTGCATTTGATAAAAAAGGCGCAAGGCCTCATCAAAACGTTCAGTCTGCACGTATCCTGTAATAATTGCGGTCCAAGAAACCACGTTTCGTACAGGCATTTTATCAAACACGTCGCGTGCATCTCCCAAACTCCTGCATTTTACATACATATCTACAAGTGCACTCCCAACAAATATATTTAACTCAAGTCCACTTCTAATTATTTCCTCATGGGCATCCTTGCCCTGCTGGAGATCTCCCAAATTTGCAAACACGGGCAGAACAGAGGCAAATGTAAATTCGTTCAGTTGAAAGCCTACCCTCTGCATTTTGTAATAGAGTTTCAGGGCATCCTCACAAAACTCATGCCTGGCATAGGCTGCAATCATTGTAGTCCATGAAACGTCACTTCGTTCCGACATTTTATCAAACACTTGGCGTGCATCTACCAGGCTGCCAAATTTGGCATAGATAGATATAAGCTTGTTGCTCCACGAAATGTGTGGACTAATTCCATTATAAATCATATTGGCATGGACCTGTTTGGCTTCTGACGTGGATTTCTTGATGAGACATCTCTGCAAGAGAGAAGCATAGTCCGGTTGAATTTCTAAAACTTTAAGGGATTTGTTTAGCGGTGTTCCCACACTATCCCCGATGGCATTTGCGTATGAGGGTTGTGTTTTAAGAGCAACTACTTGGATTCCTATGTTGAAGTTGCAAGTGGATAGACAGCTCTGAAACATTCTGGTTTTTGTGCGTTCAAAATGAAATCGCCATAGATATTTTTGTTTGCTCAATGCTTCATTCATTATCAGTGGTGTTAGCCGATACCATCCTCTTGATTAAACCGTAGACTTTCGAAGTTCTTCCATCTTTCATTATCAGTGGTCTTTTTATGTTTAATGCTCAGCCTTGCCTGAACGTGTACAATATCTATTTTCTAAAATAATATTAGTAAATATATATTTATCCTTTAAAAATTAATAATAATCTTAACAATAATGTTATATGTTTAGAATTTTTTAGGATGAAATGAGGTTTATATAGTATTATTTTTAAGTAATTGATTGGGTGGTTTGAAATCATACCTCAAAGTATAAACAAAGTATTATATTAAATGGAGAATAATGTTTAAGAAATAAAATTAAGTTATAATGAATATAATTATGATTATAATTTCATATCAAAATCATAAATCTAAAGTAATAAACCTTATAACAATAATAGGATCCTTTTTATTAGGTTTGGATATCCAACCACCATCTAGAAGGTCCCGTTGTTAAAAGTGGCTCCCAACTAGTGTACTATGTGTAAGTTATTGTTTAATAGACAAAGCATCCACATTCTATCAATGGGGAGAGTTGAAAACATCGATCATTAAAATTTATCACTAGTCCTAAAGGAGGTCCATGCATATGTTGTTAATAAGACACTAAGGAGGGATAACAACTTGAAGGTTGAGACCAACCAAAGCATCCAAGTGGTGGTAGAGATCCACCCTAGGAGAGTTTTTGTGAATTATTACTATGCCATCTCTTATGACCCCAAGATAGAGACCATGCATGTGTGCTTAGAGGTGAAATAGATGGAAACTTTACCATAGTTGATAAAAAAATTATGGACCTTCTAGGATTCAAACCTAGGACCACCTATTTGTTGTTGGGGTGCTCTACCACTAAGCTACTAGCCCACTTGATACTAATCCATCTATGGTTTAGGTGTGGCTCATTTTCCTACACCCGTCCTTGAGTCACACTATAGGTTCTCAGGGTTCCTAACCTTGCCTAGTTCTAACACCAAGCTCATTGCATATACATGATGTTGGGTTAGGTAATAGCCAAGTAAATTGATCTAGCAATCAATTTATAGAAAATAGGATTTACTACAACAAATTATTTGTTAAATACAAGTCCTAACAAAGTAGTTCAAGGAACGACTCCTGAACAGACTTGGTCTAGCATTAAGCCATCAATTGCTCATCTGATAGTGTTTAGATGTGTTTCTTATGCATGCATACCTAAAGAAAAAAGGTCTATAAGTATAAAAACATGAAGATGGAGGAAATAAAGAGGAAACATTCTATCACTTGTCATGTGGGCTAGTGCAACAACTACATTCCTACATGATTTGTCTTTGATTATGCATTCATCTCTATCACAAATTATTTGATATTTTTGCTCACATTGGACAACAATAATGCAAGGAACATTACCCTAGTGATGAAGAAGCACATGTAAATGTGTAACTTCCAATACCACCTTGTTAGCCTAGACTTGAATCTATAAAAAAACATTAGAAATAATCTCACTCATTATAGAAAGAGAAATGTTAATCAATAAAAGCATTCAAGAAAGGGATGAATCTCTATCTTTCCAAATTGAGAACAATATTTCCACACAAAAAGCATGTCAAATCTAGGTGAAATTGGAAGGTAATATTAGTCAATCCCCTAAGAGAATATTATGCCAAGAAAAAGATTACTAAAAAGGTTTAGAAAAATCATGTATCTAAACCCAAGTGGCCACATGTGGCTCTTGGAAAAAACTAGAATAAATACTTCAATATCTTCAAATACCCACAAAATGGACTGTTGGGTTTTGAAACGCTTAAGAGCACTAGTTGAGATCCCAAAGACAACATTTTGAAAAATAATACATCAAGAAAAATGAGCCAACTTATTCTCAAGGACTCTCATTCAACTTTTACACTATAGGAAAATATGAAGAGAGAAAAGTATATTATGTGGATAAGGTATTGATGATGTCTTGAGCCATATAATGGTTTGTGACAAACATTTGAATCTTCACATTCTTAATGTATATTTCTTTCACTTATTGTCAATCTTTTGCATCATCAAGTTGAGGGAGTGGATGGTACATGTACTCAAAATTATACAAGCCAAAATTATATGAGAATATATGCTTCTTTGGTAACCCTTTTTTGTTTGGATCTAGACAAACTTTGATTCCTTAGATAGTCATAACACATTGGTGAGTTTTTCACTCGTTTGTAGGAGTTTTTATACTTTTTAATGCACTAATTATAATGCCAAATAAAATTCCCACCTCAAGAAGCTACTCAATTATTATAATGTGTTGCCAAAGAGGTGATGCTTGGTTAAATTTTAATGATCTATTTAAATTCATTGAGCTAGAACCAGCTGCAATTATTCTAAGCAAATTTTTATTATAAGAAAAACTAAAAACCCTAACCCTAGGGTATGTTAGAAAAAAAAACAAAGAAATAAACAATTACAACCCTACAATACATTTAAAAAATTTTAAAAATGAAAATAACTTTTAAAAACATTCAAATTATATAAAACAAAATTATAAAGTTTGAAAATATTTGAAAAACTCAATATATTTATCTTTGATTGATAAATTTTCTTCATATAAACTAGTTTCTTCCCATAACACTAAACAAACAAACTTTAAAATTTACACCTTTACAATCCTTAACTTAACCATTAAAAGATTAAAAGAGAAACCCAACAAATTTAAAAGATTAAAAGAGAAACCCAACAAATTTGAAAAATGAAAAATGAAATGTTGAAATGATAGCAGATATTTTTGTATTTTTGTTTATAAAATGAGAACTTTTGAGTGACTTTAAATCAATTGAAAATTTTAAAATGCATTTTTAGATTACTTTTGCATATAAAATGTGCTTAGAAAAAGAACCTGGTAAGTTGGAATAAATAAAAGCATTCAAAAACAAAGTAATAGGCAACTAACTTTGCACCAACTTTATTCGAAGAGACTTGAACAAGATCAGCTTACCCCTTCTAATTGCCAAAGGGCACAATAAAAAAAATTCAAATATTTTTCCCTGAATATATTCTCTTTGGTCACTACCCTTCCATCCTTACACAAACAACAAAGACCTCAGCAAAAATATTCTGAAAAAATCACTATCAGCAAAAGAATGCCCAGCAGCCAAAGCAAGTGGGTTGTTAAATGAATAATTTCAGGGCTGTTATAGCCTATTCAGAGATGTTAAGTTCAAAGCATTCTGGGCTTTGTGCAATAGAAGAGATGTGTTCATATAAGAGATGATATTTCTGATCTAAAGTCTCATCATTCCACAGAAGTTCTTTTTATGATTATCAGTCTGTCAGATGGATTATGGAATCAATGAATTGCTAAAACCTGAAATTCGTTGAGAACAGAATCCTACCCCTACAATAATATCAGGAGCAACTTTTTAAAACTGCTTAGTAGTATAGGCCTTAATAATTTGGTGATCTAATTTTCAATCTGATAGAGCAGACGAATCAATACAATAAAACACAAGTAAATTTCTATAAATGTCTAATAGAGCTTGTTGCTCTTAAGTGATGGTAAAAATTAGCATCATTTTTATCATATTCATGTGTATTTTTATATTTATGAATGCATCCTTGTACGTGGGCATAAAATTTATTTCAGGCATGCACCTTGAAAAGATCTATTTGTAGGAGCTAAACTCGGTTTGTCTAACTCACAAGATTTGGTTGGGAAATAGATCTTGGATGATGATTTATATGCATGTGGGCATTCTGATTTTGCATGTCACATTCATCATACTTCATCTACAAATATGAGATCTATCACAAGATTCATACCAAATTTGTCTCCCTCACAAGATTTTGTTGGGAAGATAATCTGGAATGAAATGGATCATTCGCAAATCGTTTTCATCTTTGGTGGGGGTAACTATCATGGATTGAGAACTTAACATCTGCATGATTCCTGTGTCTAACATAGGCTAAAGAGCTAGAGCATACAGAAACTATAAGAGTCTCAAGGCTTTGATGTCTGATTTGATGAATGGGCTTATAACCATAGAAAATTGAACTAGTTTTGGTGGTATTTATCATTAGTGCAACATCAGGGTGGTTGAATTAGAGCAGAATCTTGGGGAAAGCTATACAGTGAACTTCCCTATGGGACTTCCAAATTCTCCAAGGGTTATAAGCTCTTGAATACAAGGGACTTCACCAAAAGGGCTCAAATAAAAATGGGCTAGTCTTTGCAAAATCCATCTGTGGGCTATTGAATACTAGAGTGGGATGTGCTGTACTTCTTTTAGTTCTGTTGTTAGGCTTAACTTGGGGCATTCAACCACTCCCGATAGGGGATTGCTGAGTGCAGGGCGACAGGGGATAGTTGGGGGGTTAGGTGGGTGAAGGCAGGGAAGGGGTATAAGAGACAGGGCAGGGGGTAGATAACTAGAATTCCATTGTCCATATTTTCATTACAAGTTGTTTTTCCAACTTGGTCAAGTTGCAGAAAAGAGCTGATTTTTAGGCTTATCAGGAAGCTTTGGTGTGTTGAAACTTGATGCCTACCATGATGAAATGAGTTTTCTTGTGTTATTCCTTGGTAGGGAATCAGGCAGATAATGTTCAACCATTTGTTAAGGAGATGCACACACGAAAAGGGAGTTAGCTTTTTGCATTCCAGGAGCATTATGATAACAGCCAACTTATATAGGTTTAGTTATGGCAACCAAAACTTGTAGATCTATGGATTTTTTTTTCCAATTTAATAACTTACCAAATTCATGGATTCCAAGGAATCCTTTCTGTATAGATGAATGATGGAACCATAGGAAAATCTGGTCTTTCTCAATAGTTAAATGCTATTTAAGAGTAATTTAACAATATGTGTTGTGACTCATGACTGCAGGGGAATCTCATTATTACTATGTACTTACTTAAATGGCTCGACCTATAAGGGTATCTTGATATCAGTAGCATTTCTAAGTTTGCAAGGAACATGATTTAGACACCCATCAGTGTTTTCCAATTCCACTCTTATCTGAAATATATTAGTAAATTAGAAAATTTTCACTGAAATTGACTTGCTTGTCTTAAGCATTTTGTCAGTATTTTCAATTACTAGTGCAAACTACAAAGAGAACACTGTTTGGAAGAAACTGTGTATGATTTCAAGCCTAATGTTGTTCTGACTTGCTTTAGTTTGAGTCACTTTCATTTTAGTTTGTACTAAAGTTATGAAGCTTAAATGTCAGGTGGTTGGGTTCAAGAGCATGGAAATTTCAAAACTGAGGTATCATGACCATTTTACTAAGAAAGTTCAATAGCTGACCCACACTTTATCACAAATCTGTTAATTTTTTGGATTGAAAAAAAAGAGAACACTAGTGTTGGCTTCATTGGGTAAACCTTGAAAAGCCAAAAAAGAAGAGTGTAGAAAGAATATTGAATTTTTTAAAAGAAGAATATATGTAATTGAGTTTGTGAAAGCGTATTAAAGGTAGTTTCTAAGGAATTGTATTTTTTTTTTGGGAAGTTGTGAAGTTTTTTTGTTTGCAAGGTATCGTTTGGTGTATGATGGTAAATATAGTAGAAACATTAAGGTTGTTGATATTTATTTTTGATGGAATTAATTTTACTTATTGGAGTACAAGATTGTAAACATTGTTAAAATCTAAAGATTTGTAAGAAATCATGAGTAGAGGGTATGAAGAATACAGGATGTCAATGTATTAAATAATTGATAAAAAATAAAACCAAAGATAAATGAAAGAAGGATAATGAAGTATTATTTCTAATTTATGGTGTACTAAATCAATTATTTTTTCTTGGAATTAATGTTGATATACATTCAAACATATATAGAATATTATTGTAAGTACATATCAAGGTGCTCACACAACAAAACTTGAAACACTAAGAAAGAGTTTTGAAAACATCAAAACAAATATTAATGAATGTTTGACAAAGATTAAAGGAATGATAAATCAAATAAGAATTATAGGTGATAATTTGAATAAACAACACATGATTGAAAAAATATTGGGAAGTTTGCTTCCAAAATTTGACAATGTTTTTTCCACAATTAGAATCTCAATGGATCTCACAGTAATGAAAAAATGATGAATTATGTGACATTTTATTAAACACTGAAGTAACAACGAAAAATAGTGAAGAAAGTCTAGAGGAGGCCCATTTGCATCTAAGGTCAAAATTAGGGATAAAAAGAATATTTTTGCTAGAAGTTATCACGAAAATGATTTTGGAAAGGATTTTCATCCTAAAAATGAGTATAAAGAGTTTATTAGCTCCTATTGAGGTAGATGTTATGATTTCGGAGGTGAGCATAACATTTTAGAGTCAAGGGCTAAGGTAGAAGTATAAAAATAGTAGAGACAAAATCCATATGCAATAATTTTACTAAGTCAATTTGGTCATAATAAGTTAGATGCTAGCATAAACAATTTGCACATAACATTGTAGAAGATAAAACAACATTTATTAATTTATTGTTCAAGATATAAATACCACTGAAGACACTTTGTGGTATATTGATTATGGTTGCTCTTCACACATGAATTCTAATGAGAATATGTTTATTGGTCTAAATGAAAAACATAATGGCACTATTGTGTTATGGGATAATCAATCACATGGAACTAAAGGAAAAAGAACTATCAACATGAGTAATGAATATGGTAAAATCAAGCATATTTACGACACTATATTGGTTCTTGCTCTAGAAATGAATTCATTATCAATTGGAAAAACGCTAGAAAAGAATTACCAAGTTATTTTTTATGAAAATGAATGCATAATAAAAGATAAGTCACAAAGGTTTGCAACTATTGCATGAGATCAAGTTACAAGTGATTGTACATTTCCTCTTTATTTTTCTTCAAGTAATTAGGCCTTCAGCGCTACAAAAAAGCATGAAAATCATCTATGACACGAAAAAATGGGCATCTTAATTTTAGTGGCTCAATTTTACTTAAGAAAAAGCATATGGTTGAAGGATTTCCATTTATTGAGAATAGATAGGAAGTTTGTCAAGAACATATCATTTGGGATAGAGCTACTTGTCTAATTGGTTTGTCTAGAATCGATAGAAAACCTCTTGATATCATTGATATTCATTTGTATGGTCCTATGACAACTCTATCTTTGAATACGTCCAATTCATTTTTCACTTTTATTGATATTTTTACATAAAACTTGCATATATTGTTTGGCTAAAAAATTAGGTTTTTATAAGTTTGTTGATTTTAAGAAGTTAGTGGAAAAACAAAGTGGTCACTACATAAAGGTCATGAGGTCAGATAATGGGGGATGATATCTAGGTCAAATTTGATTTTAAATTTATATATACAACATGATATTTAATGAGAGTTTACGACTTCCTTTGCTCCATAGTAAAATGATGTTTGTAAGAGGAAAAATAGAAATATTGTTGAAATGATTAGAATCATGTTGAAAGAAATAAACTTAGATATAAAACAATTAGGTGGAGGAAATCGCCATAGTAGTATATTTGTTGAATAGAAGTCCTACAAAATGAATTCATGGCATCAATCTTGAACAAGATTGGTATGGCATTATGCCACTAGTTACTAAACCGTAAATTTTTGGGAATAGGGGCTCTCTTACACTTCTAGGGTTTTGCACCTAAAAGGAGAAAGGTATCCCAAAAATCTAGGTGGTTCACTCAAGACTAATGCAAATATGATTGAAATATTTCTAAAGAGAATGTCCTAGATGCAAAGAACTGATAAAAGAGATGAATTATTAATGCAAAACTAAGAATTTAATGCACTTTGTTTGAAAACACGGTGTGATATGCAGAAAGATAGATTGAATGCAATGTAAAACAAGATAAAGAAGCAAAATAGAAAGAGTGCACCTGGAAACTGACATGGGTCGAGGTGAAGACTATAGATGTCTCTAAAATTCTAGAAAATCTATTTTTTTGGCCAACTGCAACATTTATGCCATTCTAGGCGACTTAGTCCCAAATTTGGAAAATTGCTCTAGAGCCCATTTCAACCAAATGGATATCCAGATCTATAGAAACTTCTGAAAAACATGTACAATGGGACTAGGTCGCCATTGATGGCAACTTAGTCCACTTTGGCTTTTCTAAAAATCTGAAAGTGGAAACAAAAGCTCTCAGTCTACACTTTGTTCTCTGACTGAAACTCAGATCCGATTATGTGAAAACAACTGCAAAACAGAATATAATTTGGTTTCTAATGGGGGGTTTGCCTTGGTAAAACCCCTAGTTGGTATTTAAACCTTGAAAGAGATAATGAAATATGTTGTAAAACCCTAGCCCTATGTGCATCTAAGACTAGGAAATATGAAGCAAGATGCAACCCTATTCTAACATGCAAGAATAAGATGGATAAATGAAACTAGAATGATGCAAGAATCATTCCAAGAGACCCTAAGTTACATTAGAAATGAATCTTAACAACATGCAAACCTTCCTTAGGCTGAAAATAGAGAGAAAATGGAAGATGGAATCACTTAGAAAACAAGTCCTTAGGCTTGGCTTGATGGCTAGTTGCATCTCCCCAACCTAGAATTCTTCATAATTGTCCATAGGAATCCATTATCAACCCTAAGCAATGCAATATCTTGGACAAAAAGTGAGCTTCAAGACCTGCAAAAACCCTTGCTTGCTACCCTAAAGCTTCAATTTTGTTGTAGATAGACTAATGAATCTTCTTGTGAAAGATATTCAACACTTGAATCTTGAATTTGTTTGTTGAAATGACTAAATGTTGTGAAAAATGACCTAAAAACTTATATTTATAGACATTCATACCTAATTATTCATTATTTAGACCTCATAGGATGACATCCATCGGAAATTTGAATTAAGTTGGTGATTTTCCTGCTCAAAATTGAAAAATCCCCCAAAAGGGACTAAGTCACCACCTTGGGCAACTTAGTCCCACTAGAGGTTTTTGAGGTGGGTTTTCTTAAATTTGAATAATTTGAATGTTATTTGTCAGGATTTGTATAATTTTTGAGTGGAATAAGCCTCAAGGTCCAAAATAATGAGTCTTAGGGGCCTATAAATGGTAAGTTTAAGTAATGATTAATGCAAGGATGCCAAAATAGGTCCAAATTAAGCGTGAAATTGCCTCTTTCTTCAAGAGTATACAATTTTTTATGCTGCAATTACTTATTTGAAAATGTTTGTATGTGTTCCTTCTATACCCATACCAAGAGAACAAAGAAAAAAGTTGGATGATAAGAGCCTCAAATACATTTTCATTGATTATGTCTTTGAAAAGAAAACTTATAGGTTGTATGATCTTTTTAATAAGAAAATAGTAATAAGGATTGATATAATCTTAGATGAAAGAGCACAATATGCCACTAATGAAAAGGAAAAAAATATTGTGATTTATTTAGAAAAATCTAGCCAACCTATGAATGATGTAGAAGAAGAAGACTCATACAATTATATGTAATGACTCAAAAGTAGTTGATAATGCAAATCTTAAAATTTTAAATATAGGGATAAGAAGCTATTAGAAATATAAAAGAATTGTGTGACATGGAAAATGATTATGAAAACCAATAACAAGCAGAAAATAATCAAAATCCACAATAAAATTCAACAAAATATCATATCAATGAAGCATAAAAGAATCACATAAAACTAAAACCATAAACTTGCATCAATACTTCACTTTGCTCCATTGTTCTCCTCTCTTCATCTTGGAGAATGGCATTATAGTATTTGTTCTCAAATTTTGGGTAGCACAATAGCATAAAGCACTTAAGATATGAGTATAGTTTCTCTTCAATGATCTAGGAGGAGTCCAATAGATGATAGGAGGGCTGAATTTATAGAAATTCTGTGACATTGATCAATGGTCAAGATCTAAAGAGAGATTGAAAAGATCAATGACTCAAAATTGATGAGAGGAATTGATGGATAGTTAGTTGATCTCTTGATTGCAGGTAACTAACTATATGGATAAATAAAGATGGTTGATTGGAGTGATATATGATTCTGGCAATTAGTAGACATAATTGATTACTCAGTAAAATGATTTGACTAATCAGTGGACTCAAAGTTATTGGGAGTGAAGTGGATTTAATTGAGGAGTAGAATGAGAGTTTAAGTCTTAGTCAACTAATGAGGTGGAAAAACATGGGTAATTAATAATTAAATGAATTAATTATTAATTACATGTGTAAATGTGATGAGGGCTACATGACCCAAACCCCACACAAAACACAATAAAAATAACAACATAGAAAATGCAAGAGAGAAAACAACCCACTCAATTATTTCCCAAAAATGAAATTACAGATTCAAAAATTATAGGGCTACAACCTCATGGGCTTGCTTCATTACATCCAAATCAACATTGAAAATGCAATCTATTATTCAGAGCCATAATCTACACTAATGGAGCCACCTTCTACAACCCCCACTTAACCCTTTTATTTTACACAATAATTGCCCTAGAATGTTCTAGAAAGTCTACCTTTCCCTTTTGTTTTGGTGCCAAAAGTCCCACCATTTGATTTCTTGCCTATGAAGATATTTTAATGAAATTCACTTTTTAGTGGGGAAGCTTCTCAAGGCCATAACTTTTGATCCAGGTGTCTAATTTGCTATTATAATATATCATTGGAAATGTTTCAAAGAGATCTACAACACTCAAAACAATTAAAGATCATTTCATCCACTTTTTGAGTTGTTTCGAGGCTTCTAAGGTTTTCATATTTGAATTTGAAGCTGCATTGGAGAAACTTCTTGGGATAGAAACTTTAATATATCTCAAACCATGTAGAGTATTGAGATGATTCTTCTACCATTGGAAATATTTTTCAGTTCCACTCGGGGTAAATTTTTAGGTCCATACGAGCATGTTTAAGCCAACTTACTTTAATAGTAAGTGACCGTTTTTCACCTTTTCTAACTTTTGACTATCTTACACCCCTTAAGTGCCATCATGGGACTTGAAACAAATAAAGAAAATAAGGAAAATTATTTTTTGGGTGATGCAAGATTGCCCCTACACCACTAGATGCTCTTGCGTCAGAAACCCAGGATAATTTGAAAAGTGACCCCGTCACTTCTCAGGAGTTAGAGGGAAACCAAGATGGTTAACCTTAGTCTCAAACAACCATGATGAATCTTCAATAGGAATTTCTCTCCATTTCACCAAGTACTTTGCATATTGCCTGTTTCTTGTGCTTCTACCAACATGAGTATCCAAAATTTCTTTTGTCCTTTTCTAAAGTAGGTGCTAGAATATTCCACTATCCTTCTATTATTTCTTCATCAATTCCTCCTTCATGATATTCTGTTAAATCCGAAATGTTAAACATGGGTGAAATATGAATTTTATTAGGTAACTCTACCTCATATGCATTTCCTAAATCATGCTTCTTCAGGATCTTGCATGGTCCAAACTTATTCATCTTTAACTTGTATGTGCCAACTAGAAACCTCTCCTTTTGCAAATGAACCATGACTTAATGTCCTACTTGGAACTCCTTATACCTCATTTTCAGATCTACCTTATCCTTATATTGTGAGTTCATCTTATTGATATGTTTCTTCACCTCTTCATGCAAATTCTTTAGGTTCTCAGCAAAATCTTCAGCCTTAGCACTACTCTTCTCCCCCTTATCCATCTTTCTCAATTTAGAAGTAGTTCTTGGACTACTCTCACACACAATTTGGAATGGTGATTTACCAGTGCTCATGTTGACTGAATTATTGTAAGCAAATTTCTCCTGTGGTATATAATCAATTCACATCCCTTGGGCTTATCTCCTACAAAGCATCTTAGTAGGTTACCCAAAATACTATTCACCACCTCCATTTATACATCAATCTATGGATGGTGTGTAGAAATCAACTTCAAATATATCTTCAACTTCTTCCATAATTTCCTTTAGAAATAACTAACAAATTTGGTATCTCTATTTGAAACTATACTCTTTGGTAGACCATGTACTCTCACCACCTCTCTGGAAAACAACTCTGCAACATGAACAACATCACTGGTCTTATGACATGGAATGAAATGTGCCATATTCAAAAATATATCCACCACCACAAATATGGAACCATGCCTTCTCTATGTCCTTTCCAAGCCAAGAATAAAATCCATTCTAATGTCCTCCCATGGCCTCTCAAGTATAGGTAATGGCTGATACAATCCAATATTATGACTTGTTCCTTTCACCATCTGACATACTTTACAACTCTACACAAACTTCTTCACATCTTATTGTAACTGTGGCTAGTAATAATTCTCACTAACAAGAGCAATGGTTGTATCATGATAGAAATGTCCAGCCAATCCTCCACTATGATTCTCCTTGATTAGATTCTCTCATAGAACTCTTTGGAATATACAATTGGATTCCTCTAAACAACATCCCATCTTGGATTAAGAAATCAGCCATCTTGTCCTATCCAATGTAATAGGTTCCAAAAAAACCTTCCAAGCTTTTGCAAAGTCTAGATCTTCATGATACAAACTCTTGAGTTCATTGAACCCAACAACCTCTATATTCATCTCTATCAATAATTTTTTCCTTCTACTCAAGGCATTTGCAACTTTGTTTGACCTTCCACTCCTATGCTTAAAAAAAAAAGTATAACTCTACAAAAAATCAACCCATTTTAAGTGCCTTTGATTCAACTTTCCTTGACTATTAAGATACTGCAAAGCCTGATGATCAGTATATTAAACAAATTCTTTTGGCAACAAATAGTGTCTCCATTTCTTTAAAGCTTGAACAATAGCATGAAACTCCTAATCATAGACAAAATATTTCTTCTTACCATCATTCAACTTCTCACTAAAATAGGTAACAAGCTTACTTTCTTGACTCAAAATAGCTCCTATGGCATTGCCACTAGCATCATAATCTACCTGAAAGACCTTATTGTAATCTAGAAGTGCCAAAATAGGTTGCTCTATGACTTTCTTCTTCAACATATCAAAGCACTTTGTTTTTGATTCATTAAGTAGGGAAAGGGCCATGACCCTTATAGAAAAGTACAACAGTTTAGAGAACAACAACCAGTCAAAACAACCACAAAAGGAAGCTGACAAGAAAAGCTTCCCCAACATCCCCAACAAAAAGCTTAACCAATTCCCTCACGATCAAACATTTTAGCTCTATCAGAGATATTAGAAAAATACATACAGTTGATATTCAGATCCCAACAATTAAACTTATAATACCAAATAATACTAGAAGTAATGTCCATGCATAAACTAGAACTACTAACAAAAATATAACTAAAGGTTTGATAGTACAGGAACCAAAGGCCAACACCAATAAAAGTATCGCCAAGAGAAGCACCATAAAAAACCATAGAAGCAAAACAAAAAGAAAAATAGTGACCAAGGATCAAGAATCCTCAATTAGACACCAGCCTTTCAGCAGGTCATCAATAGTGTCTTCCACTTTCTCTTTTGGCTCCATCTTGCCCAATAAGTTAGTCATTTCGTCCATCGACTTTCTCTTTTTCTGCTTTTTAATTTTCCTTGACCCAGGATTGTAGCCATGATAGCCTTCTTCATAACCACATCCACCACCCTGTAGAGGCTCTTTACTATTGTTTCCAGCATCTGGATTCTGCTTTCCTTATCCTCCTCTTGCATCATCTTTTCTAGCCATTTTAATCTCTCCTCCATCCTCTTGATTTTTACATAATCAACTTCATCAATCCTCTCTTCCTCATGGTATTTTGTTTCCAGAACTTCTTGATCATTTATTGCATTAACATTTTCCTCCATCCCCTCATTGTCCTTTTCAACCTCATGAATTTCCTCTTGTTGTGACTCCCCTTCCACTTCCTCATTGTCATAACCCTCCTCTTCCTTTGACTTAGAACTTTCCTCCACAAAATCTCTTCCCAAACTATCTGGGATTTCCTCTATAGAGGAATCCCTGTCTTCCTTCACCATATTTTTTCCTTTACTTTCCTATGACCCAAAAGCACATTTTTCCTTCGAATCCTTAGAATTTTTACTACTTCCTGACCTTTTAGAAGCAACCAAAGCAAGCCTAGTAGACCTTCTACCAATCAGGGTTGAGCACTCAAGGTTTTCATTGTCATCAGGAATTGTGATAGTGTTGGCTTCCTCCCCAAATTCCTGGATAAGCAACTTCCTCTTTTTATTCTCAATAGAGTCGATGAAAGCAACACTCATTTTTTTAGGAGTGACTTGTAGGAGTTTAGCCCATAATGGGTCCTTAGGGTTAGGTGACTTTTTAATGGGAATTTTAGTAGGGGTATGAGGGCGACTCTATATGAGTTCTATTTTCACAGAGCTCTTAGAGGTAGGGTTTTCTATCAAATTAAGCAGAAAATTCTTTTGAGGAGACATAGCCAACACATATTTAAAAATAGCTCTAATTAAGCCTTGTTGTAATGACAAATTTTCTCCATGGGTAAGGCTTTGACTCAGGGAAGAAAACAAAAAAAAGGTAGATTTATCTTTTTGAGATGATGAATATGGTTAAGGATAGGGAAGTGGTAGCCATGCATAGACTAGAAATGACCCTCCAAAGTAAAATACTTTATGAAAAAGAAACATAGGTTGTGGTATGGGGGAGGGAGTAAAACCCTAGAATAGCCATTCTGGAAATGCTCATCCTTCTCCTAGTCCTCAAAAAATTTTAGAATATAGTCCTGGTATTTCCCGTTACTTACCTTTGCCACCTTCTTTCCTTTGTAGGCCAAACCCCTTGCCTTTCCAATAAGCTTCACATCCACCTTGAAATGGAGACCACCCATTTTGACTTCACCATCCTTCCAAGTGTGGATATAAAATCCCTCAAGCTCCCTTTAGGCTGATTTACTATTTTGTTAGGTCTAGCTTGAACCCCATACATTTGAATATTCCCTGGCTCCTTTTTGAAGAACTTCTCCCGCTGCCGCCACGTGTCCACCATGCGCTCCTCGCAAGGATTTATTCCTTCACTTCTCTTTTGAATGCCACCATGCTTCCACATGTCAGTAGCACGAGCACTTGATGTCTGCTTCCCTTCGCTTCTCAACTAAGTTATGCCCGTGTGCCACGTAGCATCGTTCTATGTACACTTTTTTGCAGACCCCATAGTCAATGCTAGCAACGAAGACTTCTCCATGTGTCTTGTCTACGGGGATTTCATCAAAGGGAAGGAAAGACTGAGCAGCGATCCACACCATATTGACACATGTCCTAACTGACTTCGTGGGTGAGTGACATATGTCTGCATGATGTTTTGCTGTTATTCTGGGACCACCACCATTATTTGCAGAGGATGCATTTGGATCAAGGGCGACTGTGTTCTATGGCTCAAATATTTTTCTATTGCAATGGACTTAGGAAATCATTGCTCGTGATGAAGGAATCTTTTATGTTACTAGTTTTCAAGTGGTGGGATTATTTTCTTTATATACTACTTATTCCTTCCAAATATGAGGTTAGAACATACAAAAAAAAATTGTGTAAGACACTAGGCATTTTGTGTTATTTTTAGATTATTGAATAAGACTTATAGACTATGCCATTGTTTAGCCTTTCTGTTTTCTTAGCCATTTGACAAAACATTATACTGTGCCATTACTGTACTGAGTAGTTTATGTGCAAAAATTCTATGATTTCAATATAAGTTGTTGATTTAGATCATGTATTTGACTCTTTTTTTCAGTAAATGTGTATGGGAGTTATTTTATGTTATTAGATAAACTATTCAAGTTTTCATCTTTGATTTTTGTTATTCTGGAACATGCATATTGTTGAACGGGCCCTTAAATCTCATCCAAAAGATAGATTTACCATGCCTACATCTACATCTTGGTGCATCACCTTAGTTAGATCTTTAGTTTTTATATTTGCTTCATTTTCCCATTCCAAAACCCTAAATATAGAACAAGCCTTCTTCTTTAAAAACCTAGAGGTCACTCAATTTAGTGCAATTGGCCCCCCCATTAATTGAGTTTCCCATAAGGCTATTTCCTTGTCAATTTTTGACATGTTAACAATTTCTTTTTCTGACACGCTCGGTGGGACTAATTAAATGTACCTAAACCTAAAGTGGGTGTATGAGCCATCGACCTATTACTAGATCACAAACAACTAATAACCCAGGCTTGCTAGTGCCACCACTAGCAACCGTATGAACTAGAACCCATCCAGTGAACGTTTTGATCCCTCCACCAACCATGTTGCCAATTGCAAATAGAAATTATGTGGTGTGGGACACCGTAAGCTCCCTTATAGCACTAATAGCACTCACTATTTAGGCCCCTATCCCAACATCTTCTTTAAAAGTTGTGCCAAAATTCACTGGGGGAGGCTTGAAAACACCATCTGAACATAGGTGCATGATGTGGTAGACGTATGTCTGGTGCACAGAGTCATTGACCAAAATATAGTGCTAAGGTTGCTCATAGCCTCTTTTAGGGGTAAGGTGCTAGATTGGTACTGCACTCTACAAGCTAACACTATCGGTACCTGGGATAAACTTAGAGATCCTTTCTATGAAATATTTTTGAATGATGAAGATCGGTCTTCGCTATATCATCAGTTGGTGACCATATAGTGGGCCCCATATGAAGCCATGACTGACTTCAATGCTTGGTTCCATACAACTTGGCAAAGGATACAGGCTGCTATTTTCCCACCGCTCGAGTTGGAATTCATGTTCTACTTGAAATCCATCAATGCTAACATCTTGATGATGATCCAATCCCTTGGAAAAACCACTCTATTGGATGCATACAACATTACTGTCAAGGCAAAGAACAATCTAATAGACACCAGAAAGTTGCCACCTTGGCCCGCTATGCCTATATTCCTTGAGATATTAGTTCATGCCTAGGAGATGCCATCTACCAGTGCATTCGCCCCTCCCCAGTCTATGTACACATATTTGATCACGCCACAAAATGTTGCTTCTACATCCGGCTCTTCAAAGGATGAGATGAGTGACATCAAGGAGATGTTGTGGACCATCACCAATTAAATAATTACCATCAATTGGAACCAATCTATACCTCTAAAGCCAACCTACCAAAATTATCAAGGCGGAATATCTTCCTACCAACAAAATTAATTCCAAGGAGGCTCACACATAAATCCATAGGCTTAAAAAAATAATCAAATAGTTCCAGTACCTACTCCACTGCAAAGTGCTCACCCAAGCTCAAGCAGAGAGTTGATGGAAGGGAAAAATAATCTCATTGACGACACCAATCCCTGGTGCTTCCCCTACAATGACGCACATATGCCCTGAAACTGCCTGCGTGACAACCTACAACAAAAAGTGGTGGAACAACGCAACTAAGGTACGACGTTAGACCTTGGAGGTTATGTATATGCCTCTCTGTAGATGGAAAATGTAGTACTCACCACACAAATGAAAGGGATGTCCCTAGAGCAAGAAACAGATATAGTTCTCGATCACATGCTATTCTCATGGATGGAAGAAGAAGAGGTAGTGTTTGCAAATAATGCATCCACATTGAAAGCCCCACAAGTGTAGTCTGATTACAACACTCGCTCTAAGAGGATATTTACGAGCGAACCAATCATTCCGTAACTCAAAAGTGCCTTCGACTAGATTCTTAGTACCTTCGTAGTTGCACAACAATTTCAACCGCGAAGGGAAATTGTTATAACCAAGGCTAAGGAACAAAATCCTTCAAATCTCCCACCATTCAATGTGGTGGAACAATTAAAAAAATCCTCTGCTATCATGTCCCTTTGGGATATCTTAGCTATTTCAGAGTAGAAATCATTGTTGCATAAGGCCCTACTTGAAGATGCAATCATTGAACCAATAGAAAAATCACTCAAGGGAAAGGACGTTGATCCATCACCTCCTGCCAAAGTTCTTACCAATAGTATAGAGGAAGCCTCTACCAAAGTTAGAGATAAACTGAAACCTAAGCCCTTTTTCCTAAATCTTATCGTGGGTAAAAATTATTGTATAATTCCATGATTGACTCTGGTGCTAGCACAACAGTCATGCCCAAGTAGATAGTTGAAGCCTTAAGACTTAGCTATGAACCTTTAAAAAGGGGGGTTATGTAGCTTGATGGGAACAAGGTCGAAACCATAGGTATCATTAATAACCTCCCCTTGAATCTATTCTCCTTCCCTAGTATCATAGTTCCACAAGATACTGTGATCATAGACATTCTCCCCATGTTCAGTCTTTGCTTATACCAGGAATTCACTTCAAAGATAGGTGGATATATTTATTTGGATTGGTCACACTTGATCCTAAGGACCAATCATGGAGCTAAAATGAAAATAATATCCGAACCTCTACATTCAGAACATGTGGTCGATGAAGCCATGATCAACTTTGAGGTCGCTCATACCTCTTTCACCAAAGAGGAAATGTATTGTACTGAGCTACTAGAGGATGAGGGTGAAGCCACAATAGTGGTTTACAATTTGATGGAGGAAGGAAAACTCACAAAAAATGAGCCCATGGAAATTTTTTTAATTTTGGGAGTTTGAATGAACCAAAAAAGCATTCGGTCGAACTAGGGTTTGAGCGAACCAAATTAATGCATGCATGAACAAAAAAAATTGAAAACCCATTTTGGGAAGGGGGTTCAGCCGAACCTAGGTTCAACCGAACACCTAGGGGTTCAAGCGAACCCCCCTTTGCCCTCATTCTCCCCCTCAGACACTTTGAAAGCCTAAACTTTTATGCTTCAAAGCTTGAGTTGAGGATGAAAATGGAGGATTCTTCACAAACCCAACTGGAATCAGGTAGTCCTCAGAACGAGCTATCCAATGAATATAATTTTAATATGTTTCAAATGGTTTTATTATGTATTTTTTTTTTTAGTTTTATTAAACATAGGTTTTTCATCGAAAATGAAGGTCTTTGTTCTACATGTGGAAAAATAGAAGATTATCAATTTTTTTTTTGAAAAATATGAGTGCACTGATATTGAAGTCCTTGATCCAACAAAAATAAAAAATTGAATTTTGATAGATACAAAATGTTACGTGTTATGCGGTCGCTATGTCTAAATTATAATTGGTTTGACTTCAAACTTGATTAAAGAAAAAATATTAAATAAAAAAATATCTAACCAAGTGGAAGCATTAGATATCGGAGTTACAAATCTAAATTCAAAAGAATTAGAATTTTATCCTTCATGGAAACAAAGTTATACATTATACAGTGGCCACTTTTTTAAAATGTTGTTTTATGAAAAAACCAGTTTTCATGGGAGATGGAAAAGAAGTGCAATCTGATTCCAAAATTTTTGAAACAAATTTTTTTAAAATCTATAGACAAAATGTGACTAGACTCTAGTTTGCATCATCTTGAAATTCCTCATAGTTTATCCACTATAGGTGTCCAAATGTGAAGATTTAGTTAAAAATAATAATTTTAGTGTCGAGTTTGGCCAAAAATTGTAAACCACTATTGTGGGATCACCCATGAAAAAGTGACTGGAGACCAGATGGATTTAGAGGAAGTCATCTTGAGTGAATATATAGACATTGATCCTTTCAAAAACTATCATGCCACCGGGTTGGGGGCCTATGTCATCTATGATGAAGATCAAGTGCTTCCGAAGGTCATGGAGGAACCTAAGAGCGGTCAAGCATCAGAGCTATGGACGCTACACTTTGATGGAGCAAGATGTAAAATTGGCATAGGAGCTGGGATATGTTTGACATCCCCATCCAATGAAAAGACACTCTGGTCCTTCTACTTCTAGTTCGCTTATTCAAACAACCAAGTTGAATATGAAGGCTTAGTGCAAGGTCTAAGCCTTGCAGAGCAGATGGGTATCAAGCAAATAATGGTGTTCGGAGATTCCAAACTAGTGTTCAATCAAGTCCAAGGGATTTTCGTAACTAAGAATGTCCTCATGAGATCCTATAGACATAGAGTTTGGGACTTGATCGAGGGATTTGAAGCCTTCAATATCCAAATAGTGCCCAGAGAGAAAAATATAGGTGCAGATCGCATGACAACAATCGGATCTCAATTTGATCCTACTTCTGACCTAATTCATAACATGCACTCTGTATGAATGATCATCTGATTGACAATCCTAGATAATGATCAGAGCTAGAAAGTGTTCAAAAGTGATGAACACATTGCCTCATTCATCCAACAGTTGGGAGAGTTCACTGAGGAACTCCAACTGAAAATTTCTGAGGCCTGTGAAGGGAAACTTATTCAATTGAGGTCCAAAAAGCTCCCAAAAGGATTGGTCACTCTTGAAAACCTATTTGATTATGATGATGCAAGAAATGACAAGAGGAAATTTGTAGCACAAAAAAGCGACTATGCAGATCTTTAGATCGAAGATGGAAGGAAGCTCAAGGTTAGAAAAGATGTCCCACATCATGATAAAGAAAGGCTCATCCATTTCTGTGAGAAATATGAAGGAGTAGTGGCGTGGTCATATGATGACCTCAAGGCATATGATCTTGAAATCATCTAGCATACTATAGAGCTGGCGAAAGGAGCAAAACCTATCCGCTAGAAGTAGAGGTTAGTAAATTTGAAGATTGAAGCCTTGATGGCATAAGAGATGACAAAGCTAATTTAGTCCTAGATCATCTTCTTGATCAAGTACAGTACATGGGTATCCAACTTGGTTCCAATCTGAAAGAAGAACAAAGATATCTGTCTATGTGTTGATTTTCAGGACTTGAACAAAGCATCCATGAAGGACCATTACCCCTTGCCTTCCATGGAGTTTATCTTACAAACAGTGGTAGGGTCGGAGATTTTTTCTCTACTAGACAACTTCTTTGGTTACAACTATATTTGGGTAAAAGAGGAGGACCGACACAAAACAATGTTCACTACCAAGTGGGGTATGTTTGCATATGCAAAAATTCCTTTCGGCCTCTCAAATGCAGGAGCCATCTTCCAACAGGAAATGGATATTGCTTTCAGGGAATTGATCAATAAAATCATCTTGATCTACCTAGATGATCTTATAGTATTCTCCAAGCATAAGGATGATCATTTCAATCATCTAGAAATGGATTTTAAAAATCCCAGGAGTTCGGGATATCTCTAAACCCAAAAGAAAATGTTTTTAGAATGCTGCAAGGAAAACTATTGGGACATGTAGTATCCAAAGATGGAATTGCAATCGATCTAGAGTGGGTAAAGGAAATTAGAGAGCTTCCCCTTCTAGTCAATAAGAAGGGAGTTCAGTCCTTTTGGGAAAGGTAAATTTTGTGAGAAAATTTATTTCTGATTTTGTAGGAATAATTACACCTATCACCCTAATGCTCAAAAAGGATTAGTTGTTCAAATGGAAAAAGGAAGCTAGAGAATCCTTTGAGAAGTTTAAGGACACTATTTCTTCAGCTCCTATGCTAGTAAATCTAGACCTATCAAAGGACTTTATAATATATGTATTCAATAGAAAATCCAACATCGCTACTGTTCTAACCCAAAAAGATGATGAAGGAAAAGGAGAACATCCAATAGAATTTCACTCCCAGACCTTAAAATATTATGAGATGAACTACAACTTCATCGAAAGGCAAGAATTCTCCATTATTAAGGGACTTAACAAGTTCTGACACCTCATATCTTGCAACAAGGTGATTGTATATGTTGCATATTCCAGTGTGCGTGAGTACATAATGGAAGGAGAAATCACCGAAATGAGGGCCAATTAGATCACTAAGATCCTCAAATATGATATTGAATCTGAGGAAGAGGACTATGTGAGTATTTGACACATAATGAAGAGATGGTAGCTAAAGAAGAGAAACCCAAACATGTTCTAACGAATGAACTTGAGTCCGAAGACTGCTAGCTAGTAGACAGAGTAAGATTCATGCATATTGGGAAATATCTGCTGAGCCTTCCTTCTCAAAAGAGAAGATTATATAGATTTTAGAACAATGGATATGCTCTTATTGAAGGGGTCCTCTTCAAAAGGTACTTCAATGGTGTTCTACTATGATGTGTCACCACAGAACAGGCGAGGAAAATTCTTGACACTTTCCATAGTAGTCCTGCTGGCGGAAATTTCTCTATGAAGACGACCACTATCAAAATTATGTGTGTCAGATATTTCTGGCCTACACTATTCAATGACTCACACTCTTCAGTTAAAGCATGCAAGGAATGCCAATTCTTTGTGCCAAGGAGGAAAAAATCTGCAATGCCTCTCAACCTGATAGTGATCGAGGAACCTTTTGCCCAATGGTGCCTTGATTTTATCAGGATTATTAATCCCACCTCCAACACCAGACACAAATGGATCCTCACAGCTATGGATTACTTTATTAGATGGACCAAGGCCATGTCCCTAAAGAATGCGACAGAGGTAGAGATTGTGAACTTCCTTGAGGAACTAGTTACGAGATTTGGCCCACCAAAGACCATCATCTCCGACAATGCTAAGGATTTCCTAGGTTCTAAGGTATGTTAATTTGCACTCATGCATGGCATATTCTTAAAAACGTCTTCAAACTATTACCCGCAGGGAAATAGTCTAGCCGAGTCGACTAATAAAAATTTAGTCTAACTCATTAAAAGGATTGGGTCAGAAAATCAGAGAGAATGGCATAAGAAACTTTGGACAGTGCTCTAGGTAGACCACATAACCCCTAAACAAGTTCTCAAGACTTCGTTGTATGAACTGGTGTATGGGAAAGAAGCGCTATTGCCCATCTCCATGGAGATTCTTGCACTATAGTTGCTTAAATCTCTAGAGGTTGAAGAAAACAAAGCCATGGAGGTTCAGTTGGCTGAGTTATTGGAAGTATAGGAAAAAAGAGAAAAGGCCCTAACAACCATGAATAACCACCAACAGATGGTTAAAAGATGGTTTAACAAGAAAACCTCAGACCAGGGCCTCAAATGTGGAGACTTAGTGCTAAAGTTTAATGAGAGGGTCGTGAACCCTGGCCAACACAGAAAATTCGATAGTCAGTGGGAAGGCCATTTTATAATAATTTAATGCAAGTAACACAATGCATTCGAATTAGAAAATATTGAGAAAGAGGAATTGGGGATTCCAATTAACAGAATCCACCTCAAATTGTTCAATTAAGCTTTATTAATTTTTCTACCTGTGTAAATGTGTAATTATTGTAAATTTTCCTTTGTGTTCTTTTGTTCGGCCGATCTTTCCATGCAACCTTTGAAGTAGAGAAATGAACCCATATGTAGAAAATTGAAAAATGAACCCATATGTAGAAAATTGAAAATGAACCCATATGTAGAAAATTGAATGAACCCATATGCAAAATTGAAAAGGTACTCAAAGAAATGGAGAAAAGGGAACCCATATTGTAGAATTGCAAGAAGCAAAAGAGACAAGCAATTTGATAAAAGTTGTATATTCATTATATACAAAATTATATACTTCGATAATACACTTCCAAAATGGTTCTGAGGCCATAGTTTTAAAGTATATCTATATATTATGTAATTTTTCATATATATGTACATTCAAAGCCTTTTTAAGGTGTATATATACAAAAAGTAGATTGATTATTAAAACATATAAAAAGTGTTGGGTCTTAAATAGTAGTAGTAGGAGCGTCATCAACAATAGCATTTGGAACAACTTCATCGGAAAGATTAACAGGAGTAGCAGGATCATGAACAATAGTAGGGGCATAAAAAACAAGAATGGTGAGTGGTGGGGGATATACCAAGTCCCTAAAGTTAGTATACCACTCTACGTCATAGAATAGCACCACATTATAATAGCGTAGCAAAAAGTGACAGGTGTGAGTGACCCTCTAGTAGTGCTCTTCATATGTTAGAATGTGAAACCCGCTCAGAAATGGAACCCACGACACAACAACATCATCTTCGATATGTTTGCGGAGGTTGCTCATCGTCAGAATGCCTAGGCCATACATTGCATTCACCACAATTTCTCCAAGGCTACGAACATACTACTTTGGAAGATTTCTAGCATTAGGCGAAGAATCATCTGCTTGGGGACCTGTATATCAAGCAATGATGCAACAAAGTGAGAGAAGATGTCGGTATTGAACCTATATTTATCTTCATACTCCACATAGTCCTAGCCTAACAGACACTTCATTGCTATAATAGCCAATGAATGTTTAGTTTTTTTCATTCGCTTCAAGTGCCTATTTGAAACTTCACCTAAGAAAGCCATCTATGACTTATTGGTAACTAGCCTAATTGGAGTATTCATGATGCTAGTTCTACCCAACTGCCTAATGCTAATTCTACTTAACTACCAAATACCAATTCTTCCCAATTGCTAAGTGTGATTTTTTTGTTGTCTTGGGGCCTATTTATAGAAATATTTGAGGTACTTGCATGCCATAAGAATGATGTTAATTTAGTGATTAACTCAAAAATCACTCCAAGAGCCTACTCGAATTTCCCACCCAGATGCATCTGCCATGTATGACTCACTACGTGTGAAGTTAGGAAGAGGTAATTAAGTAGCTAAACTGGTGGTAGTTCTCAATGGTAGTTTGCATGACCAGATGCTAATGTGTCACACTGCAAGCATTTTTCAATCTCCAAGGAAGAACTCAAATCTTTTCAAGTGCTCATTGCATATTTGGCTTAATCATTCTTTTTAGGATATTAATTGCCAAGCATGAGAAAGGTTTATACGCCTTCAATCACCGACTCAATTTTGCAAGAAAATTGCGTAGTAGGACATGATTACTAAATGTAATTACGAATTATTGTATTTTTGAAAGGGAAAGAAATTCATTTCACACAAGCAAAGGAGCTAGTAGTACATGCCGAATTTAATGTAGAAAGGCAACCGTCATCTACCACTCTAGGCCAGGAAAAAGCTAAGTGTTGCATGAAAATGAATAAGCATTGTGAATGATTCCTAAGTAGGCTATCTAGTGCAAAGAGTTTTGAGTGTACAAGTGTTGAAGAGCCAAAGTGAATTTTAGCAAGTTTGAGTATTGTAGAAATCCACAACAAAAGGAAAATGGCCCAAAATCCTCAGATAGAAGCGCAAAGTGAGGTGACCCAAAGCTTGTTTGATGTCATGCATACGACACCCATGGTCTTGATTGTTATCCTTCAAAACAAACAAAGAAATCTTCGCTTAATGTCAATGTCATCACACATAATGCTTATGACTCAAATTTGATAAATTTTATGTCTTCCTTTATAGAAGATAACAAAATCTCACAATCTAAAGAGTATTGTGTAGGTTTGACATCTTATACTAAGCAAGAGATATCTTTGTCACAAAATAATGAAGCATCCTCTACTTTTGATCAAGAGAGTATCTTGACGAGACTCCTCCAGGATCATTTGATATCTCTCCCTCCAAGAACATGAAAGAAATTTTACTACAAGAATTCATTTTGTGCATATCATAGAGTTCATGGTCATTCTAGTAATGAATGTGAGCATTTGGGTAACAAAATTTAACATCTTAAGGATCATGGTGTTCTTCCTTGTGTTGAAGCACCTTGTTCCTCTAGTTGAAACTTATTTTTGGCTCATCCTTTTCCTGCACTAACTGGGGGCAAGGGGTTAAGTAACCTTGTCCTCATATGTCACTTGTCATTGTCTCTTTTATGTGCTGTCATAATAGTGGTTTACAATTTCAGAGGAACGAATTTTAGCTGAAATCACATATTTTTAGAAAATATAATGATTTAAGCCTTAAAATGTTCCATTTTAAGGATTCCAATTGAAGAGGGTTTGATCAAATCACCTTAGATCAAACCCCCTTGGATAGAACCTCGCTAGTTTTAAACCATACCTATAAATGCGTCTCCTTTACACCTATCAAAATGCTGATAAAAAATCACTTTTGATTTAGCTTTGGGGATCAAATGAATTCATTTAAAATTTATTTCAAATGATTATGGTATTCCTCGAACAAGCTATCCAAAGAATATAATTTTAATATGTTTTGGTTTTGTTATGTATTTTTTTAAGTTTTATTAAACATAGGTTTTTCATCGAAAATGAATTTCTTTGTTCTTCACATGTGGAAAAATAGAAGATTATCAAAAAAAAAATTGAAAAATATGAGTGCACCAGATATTGAAGTCTTGATCCAACAAAAAAAATAAAATAAAATTTTGACATATACAAAAAAGTTGCGTTATAATGGTCGCGGTATTAATGCGAATTGTAATTGTTTGACTTTGAAACTTGATCAAGGAAAACTATTCAATAAAACTATCTAACCAAGTGGAAGCACTAGATATCAGAGTTACAAATCTAAATTTGAAAGAATTAGAATTTTATCCTTCATGGAAAAAAGTTATGCATTATACGGTATGCCACTTTTGAAAATGTTGTTTTATGAAAAAAATCATTTTTCATGGGAGATGGAAAAAGAAGTGCAATTTGATTCCAAAAATTTGAAAAAAATATTTTTAGAATCTACAGACAAAATTTAATGAGACTCTAGTTTGCACCATCTTCAAATTCCTCACAGTTTAGCCGCTATAGGTGCCGAATGTGAAGATTTAGTTAAAAATAATAATTTCGGTGTCCAGTTTGGCCAAAAATTGTAAACCACTATTATGGGATCACCGTTTGGCTAGTTGATCACCTTTCATGTACATATAAGAGCTTGATCTTGGGATGTGGACAACATGCCTTAAGTTGACTCACATGTGACATACTTATTCATGATATAGTTCAATTCAGAAACATATGACTTGGCATAGGGATTTCCGAATAACCTCTCATGTCTTCTTCTACTTTAAAGAAATTACTCATAGTAATGGTGTTAGCAACTGCTTTAAAGTGGGGGCATACATTGAAACTCATGTTTCATTGTGTGATTGGTTTCTTCTTATGACACATCCTTTTCTTTGGTGGTGTCATTGGTTTGATTTCCTCTAAGAGCGTGATATTTCTTCAACTTGTTCTTTTGGAGACATTAGGCACAATGTTCCCTAGGAAGAGACCTTGCATGAACTAAGTAAAATCCCTTTGAATATTCTTTACACTATTTGTTATATGGCCACCTTGCATAACACATCTTGCATGCCTATGGAGCCATCTTGTTTGTTCATGAGCTCTAAGCATACAAAGTTTTGCATGTCTCATGAAGCTCGAAGATCATTTTTATGTGAAACCTTATCAAAGTTATCAGGAGGTATAACTTTGGTATGGTTGGATGGGAAGCCAGTCTGAGGCATGACTTTCCCTTAGCCACTCACATGTGTGTGTGAGAACATATTGACTGTATGTGTCTCACCTTCTTGGATTTCTCACCTAGCGGATAGCTTGAAGTTTCGTTGCCTCAGAGTGAGTATGCATTTTTTAGAAAAACAACTTAGATCTGATCCACATCATGTTGGACAAACAGTTAAGGCTTGATCCACATATTTTTACTTTGTTTTTTTTCTTTCTTTTAATATATGACATTGCATGTTTGTGTATCTTGATGTTGCATATCATACATCTTGTGCATGTCCTTTCGTACTTATGTTGGTTTGATGTAGGATCTTGGATCTTGGGGGCTTGTCTACTTCCTTGATCTTTTTTATTCTAGACCATCCACATTGGTACACTTGGACTCCTCTTTAATGTCTACTTTAGTGTGAATTTGAAGCAAGTTCCTCCTCTCACTAAAGTGTGGGCTAAATGTAGTATCAAAAAATGTCGTTAGGGACATTTTAACACTTGTTTAGGCCCTCTTTGTAGAATTGAGCTTAAAATTTTCCTTGATTTGGTATTGTAAGGTGTTTCACACAATAACATTAGGTATTGGGCCTTTGTAAACTAAATAAAATGTATTTAAATTGTGCTTTGTAATGGTGTTGTAAAGTGTTGTAACCCACTTTCACACTACTCTAGGATTTTATTAAGTATATGAGCCTAATGAACCTATTTTTAACCAAATATGGTTAATTAATACCTTTTCTTGGGTGTTGTAAAGTGTTGTAACACATTTTCACACTTCTCTAAGGGTTCTATTTAATAATTGGGATTTATTACACTTTAACTGGCCTTAAATTGTATCCACAAGCCTTAATTAATGTATAATTTTGAGGATAATCCCAACATTAATCATCACCCAATCATAATTCAGGTGCTTATGGGACTCATTCACCACCTTGAGTAAATGAGTCCCACATAGATTTTTGGGTCCCAAACTTGGTTTCACACCTTCACAAGCATTATTGAATTTTGGTCCCATACATTATGCCTAATGGGACTCATTCACCACCTTGGGTGAATAAGTCCGTTTAGTTCAAATGTTAAAATTAATTCAATTTTTTGGTGTGATTTTATCCTCCTAGATTTGATGTCAGCATGTAGTGTTGTAATTTTGGGAATTCTTGCATAATTAAGTATGAATACAATGTTCTTTCACTCATTTTCACCCCAAGCTTTCAAGTAGTGATGCATTATATCAAATTTGTGATCAAGGTAGCATTCAAGAGTTAACAAGACCTCATAAGAGCATTCAAGAGTCTTCAAGAGCTGATTATCAAGTGTTTTGCAACATTATTCAAGCATCAAGAATCTTCATGCATCATGTTTGTTTTTTAGCTAACAATTGTGATGTAGGGTTTCATGATTCAAGCTAGCATTCCATTCAATCAAGAGTCAAGATCTAAATCCATTGTAGCTATCTCAAGCATATTTGTAACAATTTATTGCAAGGGTTTGGTGAGTTGCAACATTTTCATTTGTTCATTCATCATTCCTTTCTCTTATTTGATTTGATTTCAAGGTTTGATTACCAAAATGAGGTTTGACCAAGGAAAAACCTTTTCTACTAACCCCACAACATTTGTCTCTCTCCTTTGTGTGCGGTTTGCAGGTCTATGTTGTAGATTTTTGGAGGAGCAAGATTGGAGAAAAGTTGTCAAAGAGATCAAAGTTTTCAAAGTTGTCATCAAGCATTGGAGATACTTGGAGATCACCTACATGTTGCAAATAAGGGTTTTAGATCTAGAAATCAATTAGGAAAGATAGAGCAGACATAGAAGAGCATATTCAAACTTTGAATTCCTAAAAAAGTGAAACAGGACTGATTCACCACAAGTGGTGAATCAGTCCCACTATAGGTGTTTTCAGAACTATTTTCAGATTTAGATACCCTTAAATTGCCTGAAACCTACTCTTGTGCAAAAATATAGAACTAGGACTAATTCATCCAGAATGGCGAATGAGTCCCACTAGGTCAAAACATTAAATTTTCTAGCATTTTAGAGCTTCAATCAATCATTCCCATATTTGTAGGTGCACACCATTCATCTTATTGCTTTCTTGTTCTATTTTATATGCATTTCTAGGTCATTTTGTAAGTCATTGCATCATATTAGGATTTAGTATTACAACTTACATTTCATTTGTATTTCCAAGTTCTTACTTGGTGGTGAACCCCTCATTAGTTTACAATCAACCCCTAGGACAACCTTATTGTCAGATCTCTTTCCCCTTTCTTCATTGGTTTGAGATTTCTAGGGAATCCTTGAATGCTAGTTGGAGAAAAGTGGTGTTCTATGTACTAAACCATAAAGCATCCATTTTTCAACTAAACATCGGGCCTTTTGGACCCCTGAGAAAACTTAAACATTTAACTTTAAACTTAACACTATTACCCGATACCTAGTACCTGCCTCTTCAACTTTTACTAGAATATAACTTTCTTAGATCCCGGATTCTATTGGAACCTCCACACTTTCCTGGACCTTCACTCCCAAACCAGAACACTTTACCAAAACCTTGCATCAATATTTTAACATTTTTGGCCTTTCGGTACCTGGTACACTCGAATCACAAATTACTCTGGACAAACATTTCCTTTTAACTTTAACTTTCGGTAATCCTTTTCGACTATCCAACACTTACCATAATTGTTAGTTTTCACTTGGGTCCCCAAGCCTTACAGTCTTTGGGCGTGTTGTGAGACCACACAACTTGCAACCAATAAAACTAAATTTAAAAGAAACTTGGGATCAGATCACCGACTATAAATTATAACTTATACATATTTTCCAACAATAACTCCTTACCTTTACCTGGATTCTAGCATAAAGATTATAAAATTTCTCCAAAATGTATCAGTGTGTGTTTTGATTAATTCCAGCTTCTAGAACTTAGTAAAAAAATTAGTTCATTGACATTGAACTACATAATATAGTAATCCTTCAAAGTGAACCATGGATAGAGCCTTGCTTCCAGTCAGGCATCCATAGCCCTGACAAGTTTATCTTTGTAATTCCCCCAAACATAGCTCTACTGCTAGTCAGACATCCATAGCCCAGGTAGAGATATCTGGATAGCCTAAAGAGTTGAATTTTCTTTTGATGTTCATTTTTTTTTTTTCTTTTGATCAATATTTCTTTGTAAGCTCAATTGCTTCAACTTGCAAGAAATGAAGCCTACTATTAGGTTTGGAATCACAGTGGTAGTGAATGTTACCTTTTGATTTTTCATTCAATGCAAATCCCTTCATCGTTTCACCAATTCCCAAAAAAACATTTAATTATTCCCTGTATGTGTGATTTTCTGGCTAAAATTTACCATCCTTATGCCAAATTCTAGCTAACTACAATTCGCTATTTGTAAAAAAAAATATGCATAAGTTAAATTTTAGCAGCAAGTAATTCAATCACCAAATTAGTTCTAAATTTAGAAATATTGATTACCACCCTTCCATTAAAATTTTCTTATGGAAACTGCTGAAATACTTGGCTAGCAATTTTGATTTGATGGTGTTGCACTAACATTAATGCATTAGAATTGTCATGATTACACTTAAGCCTGACCATAATACTCTACATTTAATTTTCACGCCTTAACACACATGTATTATTTCCCTTTAATTTCTAGATGTTGACATGTGCCACCTTACCATCTTGATTTTCCTTTCTGTATTGCACACATGGACACCTTCATGATTAATATGACTCGATAAAATAGACTAAAATGACCACCATTAAATTTCAAAATCTTCAATTTTCTCGATTGATGATCTTTGTACTGGAAAATTTCAAAACAATGGCCACTAATTCTATGAGAATTTATTTGATTTAACATTAGACTCTAGAGAAAATTATCCTGTTGCCACCTCAACTTGCATTTTCCAAGACTTTGATCCAAGAAAATATGTACCATAGATTTCTCATGGTTTTCTATAAATTCCACTTCTCCTTTGAATTCTTCACATCTTTTCTTTTGCTCAATTATCTTTCTTTTCATGCTACTTGTGTTTTCTTGCTTCTAGGCTCATGAATACTGCTATCTTCCTAACTTTTGTTTTCCGCCAGAATGGCTTTCTGGGTCACGTTACTAGGTACCCAACGGCTAAATAAGGATTTCTATCTCTAGACTCCAAATTTTACTGCACCAAACCTACACCTGGTCCTCAGATAATCTTATGTGGAATCCAAAGCATATTATAGGCCGAATTCAGACTTGGCTTCATGGTTCATGGCCTCGCTTCAGACCTTGGGATTTTTGTTGCTAAAGTTCATGAAGTTGCTCAGATGATAGTGCAACTTTTTTTTCTAGGAAATCTGGACTACGTCCTTTCTATTGCACACCTGACCATTGGAATTCCCTTTGCTGATGATATCCCTTTGTTTCTAGAATGAGGAGAGTTAGTTCCTCTCTGGCCTTTTCTGACTAGTCTTCATACCACTGACTTTGATACTCACAGGGACAATACTTACTTGGGGTATACTACCCTTATGGAAGAAGCATCCCAGATTAACTAATTATCCACCATGTTTCTTTAAGCTCAAATCTCCTTTTTTTCCCTTTTTCCCTTTTTGCACTTTTATAGCAAGAAGTTTTGTATTTCCATGTATATATATATATATATATATATATATATGAAAATTTTGGTTTTTCATACATTAGGCATGTATTTCTATGCATGGTTTTATTTTATTTTATTTTTTTCACAGTGCAATGTTTTAAGAATATTTCAATTCATTCTCATGTGTGTTTTAAATTAACTAGAATTCATTAATGTCGAGAACAAACCAAAAATAAAAAACAAACCCTATAAAAGAAAACTAACCTAACTAACTATAATTTACCCTAAGAAAATGACTAACCCTAACTAAGCAATTTACTTTAATTTCTACTACTATCTTCATGGTGTTCCTTGTACGAATTATAGTAGGCTTGTCTTTAAATTCACTTGAATACATTTCAAATATCCTACTGCAACAATGAATTATCTCAACTTTTCTACATTTAACAAGTATAAATTCAAATTCATACTTACCAATAAATTGACTCATATGTCTAAAAATGACCTCATTAAAGGTTAGTTGCACAAACCTTTGTTGATTTCTCCATACTCTACCTTCTTCTAGTCCTGGTTCATGGTTTTCCTTTTCACTTTGTTTTGTTCCATGAATGATTGCACTTATTTCTTGATTCTCTTTCTCCCCAATATTTTCCAATTCCTTGGCCTTGTCTTCACTCTCAATAACACTATTCACTTCATTAGACCACATAGTAACACAATTACATTATCATCAAAAAAGAAAGTCAAAACTTGATACTTTGTATTCTACATGAAATCAAGAATTTTTTCCCTTTTAACTCGTGGAGTTTTAGTTAGTGGAAAAAAACACACATCTCCTGCTCATTTTTCCTACTTTTTCTCTTCATTATCACCCTCCACGTGTAATAAGATTGGTGACTCATCACTTTTACTTTCACGTTTTAGACGTGTTGTTTCCAAGACTTGATGTACTTGCCTTTTTTCTTGCAAAACGTCAGGAATTTCCTCATGACAAATAAAGTTAATAAATTCATTAGATTTAATAGTTAATTTTCCAATATTTCTAGTTTCACTAGGGTTAAGATTTTCTTCACAATTTAAACTTATTTTGCTTAATAGTTCTTTTCTTTTAGCAGTTAAAGATGCTTCCATTAATGCAATCACATTAAAAGTGCCCAAACTTACCCTAGTCATAAAATTTTCATAATCAAGTTCACCATGATCAGTTGTATCTTGAATTCTACACTTAGTGACCCTAGCAAAGGTGAACAAACTCAAAGGATAAAACCTAGGATTAAGGATTTTCTAGAGCTTCTCAACATTCATTTTATTTTCCATTACTAGCTCACTTAGACTTTCATCTCACAAGCAACTTTCCAAATGGGAACCAGGATAACAATACCAATTCCAAATAAACCTAGAGGTACCCTCCTTCTAGCACAAGTTCTAGTTTATCACGATGTTAATCGCACACCAATAGTGTAGATAAATCCTCACAAATAGACTGTGAGAACTTATCTTTACTTGAAAGATTGAACCAGGACAACCTAAATCTTAGGAAAACTCAACTTAATCCCAAGGTTTGTTTATGTCATAGCTTGACCATACTAGGTTCGCATCAGGGTTCATTGTGATAATGTTGTTAATCACGTGAGGTAAACAATTTTTTTAGATTCTCAAAGGAATCATAGGGATAGGTAAAAGATAATCTTAGTCCAGTCATTTAGCAACTTCATGAAATTGAAAAATTTGCAATAACATTTCATGAACAAATAACTTGCTTTCACTTAAGTATATTTAGCTTTAATCATTCAACAATATCATAGAATTGAAAGATTTGCAATAATATTTCCATTCATTCATCTCTTTTTTGAAACATTTTCTAAAATTTAAACATCTATTCTAAAATAAAACATCAAAAGTACTGAAAAAGTAAGGTTTCTCCTAGGTATTATCCACACATGCCTCAAGAATTAACCAAACTAGAGAAAACTATTCCATACGTCACCAGATTGCTTCACAGATAAGCACAAAATGATGAGAGATTTTAAAGAGAGGGGGATTATTTGACACTAGATAGGTTTTGTATGCACCCTTAAATGGTGCACCATACAGTCTTGTCCAGCAAGAACAAACAATCAGCTACGTAAGCTTTCATATCAAGAGATAGCTTTCAAATTGGCTTTGATATTAATTAGCTTCTATGTGCATATAAGTTTCTAATTTGGAATGGAACAAAAAATAGGAAAAAGAACAAAACTTAAAGAAGTTTTGGTTCTTCGACATCCAAAAATTATAAATTTAATTTAAAATGAGACATCTCATGGCCTTTTATAAGAACAAGACACTTGGGAAATTCAATCAAAATATGAGAGGGAATCCAAGGGATGAATCACGACAAGGCATGCAGAATATAACAATTGGCAGGAGAATTGTTGACAAAGTCAATGGATGTCAACCTTCTTTAGCACTTTAAAATCTTTTGAGATCTTCATCTTTATAATATCCCTAGGATAGTAACTTGAATCTGAATAGATTTTTCAAACAAAATGTAGGTTCTTCTTGGATATACAAAATGATTACGTGGACATAGAAAAAGATAAGGAAATCTGCATCCACCAACTTTACACTCCCACTTTTTGGTTCTGCCTCAAGCTTAAAACTCCTAAAAACAAGTCACACTAGAGGTTGGCACATTGTTTTTCTGCATTCGTAATACCAACATTCCTAGTATTCTGACAACTCAAACTCCTATTTCACATAGACTCTTAGAACGTTCCACCTGATCTGGATATGATTCTATTCATGGTCCAAATTTTTCTGACTATCCATACCTGAATATTGCATCACAATCTGTTCCTCCTACAAGTACAAATTCTACATATTAAATCCCCTTTTTAAAAACATTCATAAAGCTTAGAAAAAATAAAATCATCATTAATATCATTATTTCAAACAAATCATAAATATCATGCTTTAAAATACATCCTTGTGTAATTATCCTTTTAGGGTGGGTTACTAAACCTTTTGGACCCTCGAGAAAACTTAAACATTTAACTTTAAACTTAACACTATTACCCGATACTTGGTACTCGACACTTCAGCTTTTACTGGAATACAACTTTCCCAGATCTCAAATTCTACCAGAACCTCAACACTTTCTTGGACCTTCACTTTCAGATAGGAACACTTTACCAAAACCTTGCATTAACATTCTTATATTTTTGGCCTTCCGATACCTAGTACCTGGTACCCAATACACTTGAATCACAAATTACTCCAAAGATTTCCTTTTAGCTTTAACTTTTGGTGATCCTTTTTGACTATTCAACACCTTCCATAAGCATTAGTTTTCACTTGGGTCCCCAAGCATTACTACCTTGGGGCATGTTGTGAGACCACACAACAGATAGAAACCCAAGTTTTTTCTCATTTACTTAATAAAAAATTATAAGTCTTGAATATCTAAAAATATATTATTATATTATGTGTACCTCACACTTTTTATATGTATGTAATTCCTAAACGATTATATAATGATCTTTGTATATGTGTATAATTTAAATATCTATTAAGTAATAAAGAAAAACATGTATGTATATAATTTTTTTATATAGAAATTTTTATATATAATTCTAGTTTTTTCCCTTTTCCTTCATAAAAAATGTGCAAAGTTTGAAGGTTTTATAAATATTATTTATATCTCATATTTGTATATGTATGTAATTCTTAGATGATTATATAAAGATTTGTATATATGTGTATACTTTAAATAAATCTTAAGTAATAAAAAAAATCTATGTATATAATTTTTCTAGTATAGAAATATTTATATATAATTCTCCATAAATATACAATTTTACTTGTATTTATAAAATTTTATATAAGAGATGGATAAATTATATGAGAAAATGGTAGATCAGATTAGATGATGTTTGAAATATTTTATTTATAAAAGATTTTGTATATATATACCCTTAAAAAATGTATATAATAAAAGGAAATATTACTAATTATATTATTTATGCATAAATAATATTAATTTTACTACAAAAGCTCTTAATTTTTATTTTAAACTTGGTAACCATTTACCTATCAAAAATTAATATTTATTAATAAATATAAATAATTTATTTATTTAGTTATATATTTCTATAGTTGAAGTAGTTTAAATTAATAAATCTCTTGTGTCAAATAATTTGTTTTGTTTTATTCTTTATTCTATGTTTCAAAAAAGTAATATATAAAACTTATTGAAATAATTTATTTTCATAAAATTTTGGCACTATTCATATAATTATATATTTAAGATGACTACATAATTAATTAGAATTGTAGATTAAAAATATCTTCAATATATCTATCTAAAAATCAACAAAGAAATATAATTATATTTATTAATAAATTATTTATTTATTTTAAATATATAAACTATTAAAATTGTAAATAATATATATATTAAATACATCTATTTAAGAATTACTAAATATAAAAAATATCTCTAAACATATTCTAAATGGATATATTTATAATATCTATAATAAATATATAAAATACTTGAATACTGTAAAATTTGATACTACATTATAAATATACATTTAAAAATATTAATAATTATAAATATGATTAATTAATTAATTATTAATTTAAGTCACTACAATTCATATTATTTTCATATCACAAATTTGAAAGGAAATATAAAATACTTTACAAACAATAAATTAACTTTTCTTCTATAAACAATAGAAAATTAATCTCTTCCAATATACTGTGTAACCGAGGTATCCTATAGAGGGTAGCAAGAGAGACAGATGACTTTAGGCCTTATCAAATTAGTCAAATGTTCTATTAACTCTGCAACTTATTGGTGGGCTCCCTTGACTTTGTCAGGTATGAATCAGATATGGAAGTGTCACAATCTCTGCCGCTCACATTTTTGAAATATTGGGTGGATAAATAGACTATTTAATTTTATTGTATCTTATCTAATGTTCATCTAATCACTGTTAATTTAGGTTTTTAAAATTACTATAAATTTTTTTGGATTTGTTCAAATATTCCATCTAATCTTATTGTTATCTTGTTCAAATATGTTATCTAATTTTTTTGTTGCCTTCATAATATCTAGATATTACAATTAGGTGTGCACCTTGTTCAAATATCCTATCTAACTTTTTTGTTGCCTTCACAATATCTAGATATTAGAATTAGGTGCACACCTTGTTCAAATATGCTATCTAACTTTTTTGTTGCCTTCATGATATCTAGATATTAAAATTAGGTACACACATTGTTCAAATATGTTATCTGACCTTTTTGTTGCCTTCATGATATCTAGATATTAAAATTAGGTGTGCACCTTGTTCAAATATGCTATCTAATTTTTTTGTTTCCTTCATGATATCTAGAGGTGTGTAACTTGTTCAAATATGCTATTTAACTTTTTTGTTGCCTTCATGAAATGTAAATATTAAAATTAGGTGTGCACCTTGTTCAAATATGCTATCTAACTTTTTTGTTGCCTTCACATATCTAGATATTAAAATTATGTGCGCTTTAAGAATTTATACAAATATTCTAAGTAACGTTGACCTAATCACGATTATTTTATGCTTTAAAAATTACTACTCAAATATTCTCTTTATATTTAGCTCCACATAATTTTCAAGCATAATTATAATTACTCAAGCACTCTACCAAACTTCATTCATTCTCTACACAAGTATAACTCTATTTAAACATTAATACATGATACCAACTAAACCAATATGATGGTATTCTCATTCAGATCAGCAAATATGGGACCACTTAACTTTTCTGTCATCCCAAATTCTGCAAAGTTTGCAACTACTAGGCTTCCATCTACAAACCCATCTGCAAGATTTTCTCAATGGCGATTCAGAAATGCAAAATACCATGTTTCCACCAAGTTTGCAGTCGAAATGCTGTATATAGATAGTTGTTTTTAGATGATTAGTGATATGGGTGTCCAGTTTTAAAATGGGCCTACCTACTACTTGTGTGGTGTTTAAGGAGATCGTTTTGATGCTAGATCTTGACTTTTTCATTTGTGATTGAACCATCCTTTTTATTTTGGTGGATTCGTTTTCAAAATGGCTCATTCACCTTATTTTGTATAATTAATTGAAGGGAGAAACTGATTCAGACGAAGGCATGAATGTATGGTACAATAGTATGTTTATTGTTTTGTAGGTTATAATTATTAATAATAAATATGATATTTTTATAATTTATATAAATGAATTATAAAGGTTTTTTATCTATATTTCGTATTAGATTTTATGAGCCATCATTAGCATGAGGAAAAAATTTCGATCATATTATGAGATTATAAAGTTTAAGATTCATACAAAATGATGTTGTGCTGGTTGTGGATAAAATATTTGAAAGTAATAAATGGAGGTAGCCAGTTTATACATAGACTTACCATTAAATATGCATAAACTCATTCAATTTTTTTTATTTTTTTCAATTGTTGTGCTGTAAACTTACAGTGTGCTGCTTCTAATGTGGTCTTTTGATGTAGATTTATATTCACATGTATTTACTTTTTATTTTAGTTTATCATAATATTCTTTACTGAAGATCTTGATTTAGTTTTTAGATAGACATTCAAATTCATTAGTGTTCGATTTTGAATTTAGTTTATCATATTTTTATTTATTTTTTATATTTTATAATTACAGGTTTGCACTCTCAAAATTACCAGTTCAAGGCCTGTGAAAAGGTGGCTATATCTTTAGTTATTTCAGGATTATCCATTGTAGGTTCATAATGAATTATGTGAATCATTAGCTCATATTTTTCTTGAAAAATAATGCTAGTATAGTAAGCTTTATTTAATATCTTTTTAAGATAAGCTAGTTATCTGATATAGATAAGAATTGATCTAGCATAATTTACAATTTGAAATGTGGTGTTAGTGGGAAATCTACATTTGGGAGTCCTTTGATATAATATTTTGTTTGGAGCATGCCTTCATTTTTTCTCTCTATAATTTCAATTTTTCATTGTAAATATCACTCACATTTGAGTATTTTCTTCCATATTGATTTTTTGAAATCTTTTATTTGTAGAATTTTCTATTATCCAATTACCCATGATACGAGGCCATGCCAAGATGTCAAATCTTTTATCTAGGTTCATAACGAATTATGTGAATAATTACTTAACATTTTCCTAATAATCTCATATTTTTCTTGAAAATAATGTTATTAACTAACCTTTATTTGATATTTTTTAAAGGTAAGCTAGTTATCTGATATAGATAAGAATTTATCTAGCATTAATTACAATTTGGAATATGGGATTAGTGGAAAATCTACATTTGGGAGTTCTTTGATGTGATGCCCCGTCGTGCGAACCCCAAAGGACAATTAAACAATAATCTCTGCATAATTTTTTTTTTTAAGATAACATAACATACATGTAATACACATTAAGTCATAACATGAATTTCATTTAAGTAGATTCATTAACACATACATCCCTTGGGGTACACGAGGAGTCATTACGCGACTTAGATCCCCACAATGACAATAAAGAATAAAAGCCAAAGATATAATCCATAACAAAGTAAACATTATCAAATGTAACACATACATGATAATCATTGATAAGAAACCATCTGTGTACATAAATACAACATATGCATGATTAACTTAACACATTGATTAACAACCACCAAGGCCAAGATCCACACAAGGTTTAACGTTACATTACAATACAATGTTCTAGAGGTACAATGATACAAAAGTGTTCCAAATATGAATGGAAATCATACAACAAGAATCATGATACAAATGAATAGATGAATACACAATATCATAACTGGCTCCAAGACAAATACAACTCTGGAGTCGCCGCAACAACACCAAACCGCACCTCTCGATCCTCGACTGGGGACCCAATGGGGTGCTTAGCACGTTCCACCCGACCACGTGAGTCCAAAGACCCACCCCCGTGCTAGGAGCTAACAAGAAAGAGACCTCAACCAAGAACATCCAAATAGGGAACCACAAGACTCAACGCCATACAAAAGTATCATAAAACTCAAGGATTACAATGACATAACCAACAACATCCAAGAATCAACTTAATAACTTAAAGTCATAAATCTCATCACATTAAACAATGACCAAGAACAAGTAACCAAAAGATGATCATGAAACACTTCCAAATCAAATTGAATTAATAAACATGATACAATTGCAATTAAACAATACAATAACATCATATCACATTACCAAAAGAGTACAAGGTCATAAGTCAAATATCAATGAGATCATACAAGACCACAAAGTACACCAAAGATGTATCAAGGCAATAATCATAAATCAAGATAAATCCAAATATCAACAATCTAAATCAACACCCATAACCTACTTCCAGAGGAACACCATAAAGTAAAAAGACTGGCAACTAGGGGAGATTTCATCGCGATAAGTCCTACATGGTCATTCCGTTCTTCTTCCTCCTAACCGAGGCGCTTCGGGTCCCATCTATGGCTGTCCCTGCGGCCCTTCCTCCCAACCTGAGGCGCCGTCCATAGGCGGACTCCATGCGGAGTCAGACCTCGGGTGGAAGACTCCAGGTCACCTAATCTTGCTAACCACCTACTTTCCATTAGCTTCCACGAAGCTAATGAAGATGAGGCACTTTTTATCTTATAATGATATACACCCAACCCTCCTGTTAATTATTAGGTTTTCACTTGATTACTAACTCACTCGTGGGTTATCCCGTGCCCTTCCCCTTAAACAGGGCGTCGACCCCCACGAGGAGCCACTCTCCCTAGAGACCCAACAACATCACACCAAAACCAAGGGTTGTACCATCATAATTCAAACCAAGAATCTCGAAGATAATGAAGATATGGTGGTATTACCCATCTCTGCCATCAAGTACAAAAATCGGGTCTCACAAAGTTTCAGAGTAACCTTTCAAAATCCTGATACCAAAATACTTGCCACCTCAAGGGCATATAAAAGAAGAGACATCAACAATAAAACAAGCCTCTAGAAGAATCTCACAAAAAAAGTTTACACTAGGGTATCCCCATCAAAGAACTAACAACAATATTTGTAAGGCCACAAGAACTAAATGCAATTCAAATATAATGAGAGAATACATCAAAATAAGATCATCAACTCCATTAAACAACATCAACAACTTCGATAATTTAACTAAAACGAAACTAAGGGAAACCTCTATTTTCTCCTCTCGGAATACCCATAACTCAAAGAACTTTTCAATTTGACTCATTAACAACTCAAGCAGAACCATCAATCATGACAATGATAACATAAACCGATTTACCACTTAGGGTAAAGAACAAAAGAAAACATATGGGTTCCCAATGAATAGCAACATAAATTAATTGAGAGAAAAATCTCCAACTCAAAATCAACTCACGAAAAGTCACATTAAAAAGGGTCTAACAAAACAATCCATAAAACCACACATTCAAATACAATATAACCATTCATTCAATAAGAAGTAACTTGAAACAATCTAAAAAGAACATTATTTTAAAGATCAATCATTTCCAACATTTAAGGATAGCACAATATTGCGAATTGAAGATAAAATCTAATGTTTTAAGCCATAAGACACTAATCACAAGTATACTCTTCCAAACACAAATTAAAACAAATATATTCCAATTTATTACATTCACAACTTATCTTATTCTTGCTTGAAAAGACATATCGTTGTTCTACTTGAAATAACATTGCCTATCATTTTAGTAATTTTTATGTCTTGAAACAATAGTAAGAATACAATAATTAACTATATAAATTGAAGTAATTACTCTAATTGACCAATGAAATATACATTAATTTTTCTCAAGAAAAACCTACTTAATGTCTTAGATCTCTAATTACATCTATTGAAAGTAAACAACTTTTTTCCTTATTTTAGTTTCTTAACTCAACATTTATTAATTACAACTTTTTACAAGAAATAATTTCCATAAATCAAATTTTAAAGCACTAGACCCTTCTATATTTGATTGAAGCATTTTCCAACATCTACTCATGCATTTATTTTGAAACAATCAACAAAATATTTTAAAAATTACATTTAACTAATCATAACCACATATTTAATTACCTAAGCTTCATCATACAACAAATGAACAAATAAATATTAACTCCAAGATTAACATCTATTAATGAACACCATATATGTGCAACTTATTGTTTACTCAAAGGATCTGATATAACCCAACTAAGGAAACTTTATTCAGGAAAATGTGATCCTTCTTTGGTGTATACGACCTTGAAAATCAACTAACATTGTAACTATATGATATAAGACATTCTTATAATATTTTGTGCAACCCTATAGGACAGTTTGAGCCATGTTATCATTGATCTAAAAGAGACTACAACACCATTCACCATAACAGATCATCAGAGTTTAGCCTTACAAAAGAAACTCAATGAAGATAGTTTATTTTAGAGCCGAGTACAAAATAGTTCAGGTAAAGTATTTGCTATTCTTTAGATTTAGTCGACTGTAAAGGAATGGCATAGACTTCCTACAATGAATGAGAAGGTGACTAAAAGGAAGCTCGTGCTCTCCTAAAAAAGAATTCTATATGAAGAGAACTATTGACTGGATAGGATATGGCAACAAATAATGCATTCAGAGATATATAAAGAAGTAACAGGTAGAACCAACACCAAATCTTGCATTGAGATGATATTAAACTTAAACCCAAGCCGATGACTATATAAGCAAATGATGATGAGATTTTATTTAAAACTATACACCCTACCATGATCAAGTGCGCCACTGTGACAAGTTATCAATGAAACCAGAGGGATTATTTAATTTACTCCACCTTTGCAAGTCTAAACGTTGCAGCTGAGACAGGTCGCCAATGGTTTCAGGGAGACTATTTAATTCAGTACAATGTCTCAACTCTAAATGCCGTAATAGTGATAGGTTGCCAAGTATATTAGGAAGTGAATATTGGAATTTGGAAATATCGCCATCAACTTGCATTATTATCAAATCCCACATGTTATTCACAAGACGGAAGAGAAGGAGAAAGGTGAGGCGCAAAAACGCGACTTAAGAATAGGAGAAATAATGTTTTCAAGTGCAGTAATTGCGATAGATTGCTAGCAGAATCAAGCAGGTTAATTAAAATTTTAAACTCCCTATTAAGTTCAGGAGCCGCGGCTGAGATAGGATGGCAATGAAAATCAGAGAAATTATCTAAACATTTAAGCAAATCTATGCAACAGAATGCACAGCTAGAGCAACTCTATCTAGAACTCAGCAAAAAGAAAAATTTGAAGGTGTTATTAGAATGACACCCAATAAATGCAAATTTCTATGATTATGAATGGACATTATCCTATGTGGATCTCATTAGTTTTGTTTTGATCTAAACAAACAAATGTGTGACCTTGATTTAAAATCATCCATAATTAAGGGCTACCAGCTAAGGAATACTTACCAGTATACGCTATGATAAACTTATAACAAGATCTCGAGCTAACCGAATAGAGGATTAGATGAAACTCTGTCTGAATCCATCTACAAAAGCTAATTGGGAAAACCTTTGTGGGTCGGCTGCTCTTTCGCCTTTAGATATCATGGTCTTCATTCTTGGATTCCTCCTGCGCAATAAAGAGTTGAAGTTTACAAAATGGGTATCCGATGGTGAGGGTGTTAGGGTGAAGGTGGTTGGGTTAAGTTCTATCGAAGCATAGTAAAAATGTGAGCGAATAAAGCATAATCAATATCTTCTACTGGCGTGAGTACCGGCATTCTAGAAAGCTAGTCACCTCCCAAATTATGAGGATCGTTCCAAGTAAAGAGGGTGACCATCGTTTTTAGATGGGAGTCCCCCCCCGAGTTGTCTCTTCAATTCTAACTTATGAGTTTCAATGATTGAAAACTCTGCCTGGAAGGTGATGAGACAGAGGAAGATAAAGCATATACCATCTTTTCTATTTTTGTCTTTAGTTTTAAATATTATCTTCATGATTTATTGGACATGATGCTTATCTTTATTTATTTATAATATTCTATTAGAATTTATTTCATCACATTGTTTACCATATTAACATTATTATCTTCACAAGATAATTAACTTATCAATTATAATTAGGTACCAAACTTTTAATGGCTTTTCTCGCTTTTACTTTCATTCAAACTTAAGTACAATTTTAATATTTAATCCTCTCTAATATTTTCTCACTTTTAAATTTATTAATTGAATTTAATCATTAAATGATAATTATCTTTCCTCATCTAATCCGTTTACTTTAAATAACTAACTCCTAATGATAATTCAATTAAAGTTTATTATTGAATCTAATTCTTTATTTAATTCCAAATAAAACAAGTAACCTTCTAATTAAATTAACTTTATTAATCAAATCCAAGCATATTATTAGTGTTATCTCATAACCTTAAAATTAAATTAAATAATAAAATCACCACATCATCATGACATTACCAACAACAACTTACTTGACATCAACGATGATCGAAACGAGGGGGGGCACTACATTTGATCTAATATTTTGTTTGGAGCATGCCTTACATTTTGTTTTCTCTATAATTTCAAGTTATTTTTGTAAACAACACTCATACATTTGATTTTTTTAATTTGGTATTGATTTTTTGACATCTTTTATTAGTAGAAGCTTCTATTTAGCAATTACCCACAATACAAGGCCATGCCAAGATCTCAAATCTTAAAGTACATTTTCCAGCAAAGATTCTTCCAAGGTGAATTTATAATGTTATAGTCTTGTCTATTTTTGTATTTTTATTTTCTCGTGTGATTGAGAAAATGTAATTATGTTAACCATTAGAACCATCGTTTATGTTTCACAATAAGGAGAAAATACAACTATGTTAACACCTAATAATATACTAAAAAGTTGAAGTATAATTTATTTTTAATTTCTTAAACTTATAATCAATGATGAATTTAGTATGCATCATATCTATTGTAGATTGAATAAATATGTATCTTATTGTTTGGTAGGTTGTCCAAATAAGGAGAAATAAAAAAAAAATAATGTTTATGTACATAGATGAATATATTTGGAGGGTAAAAAGTTTATTTTCAGAAATTAAGAGAACACATGCATCTATTTTTAGTTATGATACAACTTGGGTAGCCATGGTTACCTCTTTGGAAAAATATCAATTACTGTACAATTTCCATAATGTCTTTCATAGATAATCAACAATGGACAATCAACTCTTTGGTGGATCATGGACTATCAAACTTGCCTTATATTAAAGATCATCTTTCTTCTCATATCTTGACATCTATTATTACACATAGAAAATGGGATCTTGGAATGTGGAAATGGGTAAATATCTTTCTTACAAGTATGATGGTATTTCTTACAAATATTTGATTTTATAATAATTACCAAATTTAGTAGATATTAAGGTATTCATTTTTTCTTCTATATTTTCATTTCACTATTAAAATTATATATTCATATACTATATAATTTCAATGTCAAAAATATAATTATATATGTATGCATAAACTATGGTAAATGAATAATAGTAATTCTTAAGGTATTATTTTATTTAACTATTGTAAATTGTTGCTTTTAAATATAATTATTTATATTAATAATAAATTTTAATATACAACTTTCTTTTTTATTAAAAAAACTACCTTCATATCTCATAAATATATATTTTAGAATAATATATAAATTTTTAAATTAAATTAAAGAAAAACAAGAAAATTAGCTTTAGAATTGTAGGGAATAAAACAAACCTTGCAAATAAATCTATCTAAGAAAACCTTGAATATACTAGTAAGATCATAATGATAATTTAATATAATACATAATTAAATTTAGCTAACTAAGATGATCATAACTATAAAATTTAACATCACTTTAGAGTTAATGTGAGGTATTATAGATTTTTACAATGTGATAGAGAAACAAAAATTAAAATATGAAACTCAATAAATCAAAAAAATCTTGTAATGAATGAAAATTAAAATTTGAGATTCTAGAATAGGATTATATATGTGGTGTGGTCCTAATTCTACAATTTTATTGCAATGACAAAGTTTTGTCCTAAGTAAGAATAGACCTTTGGTAGCTAATAAGGATGTTGATCTAGATGATATTAATGTAAAGACAAAATGGAAGGTTATAAGAAAACTCACTTGGACCTATTATAAAAGTGAGAAATTGACTTGTTAGAAGTTAGCCCCCATGACTAAATTCATCAATGATCAAAACATAAAAATAAATATAGATATTGTATGTATATTCCATGTTATTTTTATTGAAATGAATTAGGGTGATGTCATTAAATACACAATTTAGGCACAAATTTTGAAAAGCTTGTGTAAGAAAAGAAAGGGGAAAATATAGAAAGAGAGTAACCAGTGATGTTAATGGAATCAAATGGAAGTAGACTTATATCAAAGGGACAAAGAAATATTTCATTTGAATCTATTCCTTTATGGGATTATCATCAATAATTTAATGATGTACTTCTGGTGGCCATGATATGACCATGAAGTGTCTCTTTGTAAACAAAAGTAGCTTATTTAAATGTTTCAACTATGATGTCTTTTTTAGAATGCTTGACCTAGATGTTACACATAACATAGCTTACATTTCTTTATTTTGAAGATATTTAATATATATTTCTTTATATTTAAATATCTATCAACCATTACTTTAAACTTAGTATTATATTAAAAGTTCTACATTAACATCCAACCATAATACCTAAATAAAGTTCAATTATAGTTATAATGTTTTATATAACTAATCATACATTTATTATACTATTAACTAAGTTTGACCTCCCCACATAGATATACAAAACCTAATACTATAAGATTTTGAAGTCATATTTTATATGACTTTTTTTGAAAAATAGGAGACGAGGTATTCAGAGATGCCATCTTTTTTAATATAAATAAAAATTAATAAATTAATAATTTATAGAAAACATCATGACATTGAACTTTGAAACAAGAACAGTAGTAACTATTAACAATAAACATTAACTTTAAAGTTTAAATACAAAAATGTCATTGTGTCAAAGAGTCAAAGAATTCATACTTCATAGTGCAACCTTTATTTTTTTAAGTTTAAATGTTTTTAGATTTTTTATTTTTTCATGGGAGACTTTTACGTGCTTTTCGTGTGAAGGGAGGCATCTCTGGATATGTCTCCGGTACCCAAGATGCATACGAGTCTCTGAAATGCGTCTCTGGAGGCAAAAGTCTCCCGACAACCATATCATATTTAAATTCTTCTACAGATTTGAGATTTATGCGAGAAAATGTTAGAAGATGCAGGAGACTTTGGCTTGGAACTCCCTTATGATTCACTAAGCGAGAAGAAATCCTTAAAAGGTAAGTTATGCAATTAGCTTATCAATTCAATACATTTGAATACTAATAATTATTTTTTATTATTTCCTTTCATTTGAGAATTGTCTTCGTTTTCGCAGCATAGAGCTAGAGCATGTGGATGAGTATAATCCATCTCTAATATTCATAGTTGAGGGTATTAAGAGGAATAATGTTTCGAGACATGAGAACATGGTCATACACATTTAACAGGGTTCTTTGTTGATGTAGTGCCTAGAATTTGTTCTCTTGTCTCTCAATGGTAAAGAGGTTGGAAAGCTTAGGTATAGCAAGACATTTCAAATATGAGATAAAGGAGGCTCTAGATGATGCCTATAGGTAATTGATAGATCGCTTGCTTATGATTGGATATTTTTTCTCTGTTAAGCATGAATACCAAAATTAGTTTCTAACTCAAGTATTGATTGTTAATGAAAGCGACAACCGTGTAGATGACTTTCTCAGTTACCTGAAGGATGGTGATTTCCTACTGTCTCCTGAAAAAAGTGGGCAACCTGTTACAGCAATGCTGAATTTGTACAAAGCGTCTCAGTTGATCTTTCCTCTTTGAAAATTATTTTAATATTTTTAAGATATTTTTTGGAGAGGGATTTTGCTTCTTCCAAAATTTTTCAATCTAATTGTTTCATAAAATTTTTAGGTGAAAAATTTGGAAGAAGTAAAATCATTTTCTAAAAATTATCTTGAAGTTATGAAAATGGATTACAAAAATACAGTTCTCAGTGATGATTATGGTTCAAATGACTATTGTTTCAAATTATGCGTGCTGTCAATACATTCTTGGTTTGCTGGTAAAGTTGAATGGTTTTGAATGAGTACACTAGAGATCAAGTCTCACTATGTGCAAGGATCTGACATCATAAGGGATGAGGTAGGGATCATGTCCCAGACAACTTTGACAGAATAGATATGTCTCATCCCTTGATTCTCAATCGAAAAGGTTTCACCCTGTTACTCATGATCCCATAATGAACAGCTAAATGATTCAAGGATTCATATAAAAACCCTCTCAAAAGAATTGGACAATCAGTTCCTTGCAGGTTAAGTATACGTTGGGTGTCCCTTTGGAAGGCTAGTTGGGAGAGAATAGAACATCTAAGGTACATAAAAACTATTGTTTTGATGATATTCGGATTGGAAAGACCTCTTAGAGTAACTCATTGTTTTGGATCTACATGACCCTTTCATTTACACTTCTTTAAAATATATATGCTTCTACATCACCTACCTATTTCAATAGTGTTAATTATTGGCCCCTCGAGTTCGATTGCAGGATCCCATGTTTAGGCAATGACTGTTTCTTATGTTTGGCCAAAAAAGAGTACAATCTTTGCCAAGCAATACAACAGGAGGACTTACAGGAGTTCGAAAAGTAAGTAAATTATTTGGATATTACAATGGGAATAACACCACTACCCCTACTGGTATGAGAACCTTGATAAGAGTTTTTGTTTTGTCACCATAACAGATGGAGTGTAGACTCTAAACTTGGTAACCTGCAGTTTGCTCGACAAAATGTTAGAGAAACCTGTTTTTCTGCTGCCTCAACAATTTTTAGCCCTGAAATGTCTACTGCAAGCATCGTATGGACTAAGAATGCAGTTTTTACTATACTAATGGACGACTTTTATGATGTGGGGGCTCCATTGAAGGGCTTCAGTGCTTTCTTGAAGCTGTTAAAAGGTAATTTTATAATAAGTATGCAAAATTGTTGAATTATATAGCTGTCATAATGATTTCGATAGTACAGTCCATTTTAAAATTAATTTTCATCGTAAATGCCATTGTAGAGAAACGTTAGGTAGAGCAGTGATTAAAAATCTGTTTTTCTACTTGGATTACTAAACCTTTATATTTAGAGACGAATCACCTATATTACTTGTTTCAAATGTCATGCAGGTGGGACCCAATAGGGAAATGTAAGAAAATTTTGATTTCCACAATTTTGTTTTTTTTACTTAGAAATTAGGTAGCCCTCCTTTACACTGCAGTGTGTTTGGTAATCCTTTTTCACGTGACCAGTGACATTGGCGTAGCATGCCCTTCTATACCATGGGGATGGAGGGGAGACTCGAGCTGGTGATCTCTTGTCTGCAAGAGAATACTTTAGCCAATTAAACTAGACCCTCTGCCCCTTGTTGCAACCTACTATTCTCCATAATGATTGTAAGCAGTTATATAAGAATATAGTCAAAATTATCCAGCTATTATACCTCAACAATGGTAAATTGGCATTCCCATTGCAATGCTTGAACTTATAAGGGCAGTTATTTTTTTATCCCGTATTATAGATTCTAAAAGAGAGTGTTGAGATAATATCACTTGTTCTATTAATAAAGGAAATTGTTCCCAATGGATTAAGGAAATATCTATAATATTCGTGGGATCACTTGCTCCACTTTTATTAGATTTATTTGATAATATATTTTATTTCTATTTAGTAGAAATTAAAGATACGTGCCATTTTTTATTTAAGGTAATTAGGTATTACCTCTTCTCATCAATTCCTGGTTCAAGACAGTTAGGTGTTATTTAAGATTCTCTTGGTTGAATTTTAATTAGCTGTTTTCTTCATTTAAGTTAATACATCCATTAAAAAACTATAATTATTATTATTTTTTTTATTAGAGAATGAGAAAGAATGGCATTCTTTATTTCTATTTATTTCAGGTTTCAATTATTTCCTTTTTTTTTTTTTGAGTAATTAGCTTCATTGTCTAAAATATTAAGTAGAGATTTTAACATTATTTATAAAATCCCACGCATAATATCAAGAGTTATAATTTCTATCATACATAGATATAATTTAAAAATCAAAATCAGATTTAAGATATAATTTATACAAATTTGTTTTGTTTCGGTATAGATAACTTTCCCTTGTCTATATTTGATATCATTGTGGTAGGAACACATGACAAACTTCTTATCTCTAGTAGTGACAAATCCATAAAAAATAGATATTAAGAGACGTCCTAGAGGATGTACTTGAATTTTAATTAGGATTACCAAACTAACACGCATTAGCCCCGAGCATTCCCCTACAAGTGTTTCTTATAGCTAACATTTATTGTTACGATAGTAATAGACTATGTTATGGGTTGTTAAGGTTCTATATTTACTAGCTAGAAGTGACATCTTCTACCATGGTTGTACAATTTCATCTTCTCTAGTGTGATGCTTCATTGAGAGATCCTCTCATAAAACCATATCTATTTGTAGTTAGTTCTTATGGTTTAAAGTACAAATATATCATATCAAGTAGTATTCATAAGAATAATAACAATGTTGTGGGTTATTAAAGCTCAATATTTATTAACTAGAAGTGACATCTACCATGGTTATACAATTTCATCTTCTCTAGTGTGATTCTTCATTGAGGGGTCCTCTCTTAGGGCTATATCTATTTGTACTTAGTTTTTAATAAGATAAAAGGGGTTAAACAAGGGTCCCTACCCTCACAAATCTAGAAGGCTTAACAATTATTAGCATCAAATAAGAAAACAACTAGAAAAAGCAAAATCAACAACAAAATAGCTTATAGCTAGAGCTAGAAATAGAAAAAGTAGACATGGCATCTATTGAGTGGTGGACCTAGCCAAATCCTTTAGACCAAAAGAAACTTCTCTTTCTTTTGAGAGCCTATGAAGCTTAGCACTTAGAAAGTCTAAATA